>JABFPN010003864.1:0-16692 GCA_022817305.1 Leptoteleia sp. ZL-2020
CAAACCCCCCCCCCCCCCCCGCCTCGATGACAAATGCTCCGGCGGAGATGTAAAAATTTGATTAGGCGAAGTTGCCCGCGCGACAAAGTAAACCGACAAGAAAATTGATTCCTCCGGCGGCGGCGAATAATGGGACGGATTGTCGCTCCCCCCCAACCTCCCCCCGGATCCTGTGGTCTTTCGGACAGATGTTTATATTTTCATTGGCAGGCATGTTTCGTTTAAAATTCCGCGCTATTTTCCGGCTTAATCCAAAGGGAGCCTTTTCATATATAAAAATGTCAACGGGGGGTATTAGTGTGAAATCGAACGAAAGATATAAAATTTCTTTCGCCGAGTGTGGACTAACGCGGCGCGCAGCTCGAGAAATTCGACGGGAGAGGTAAGGCAAGATGAGTCGAGACATCTACAGTAAGTTAATACCGCAAGTGGCGAATCGATCGCGCCAACCGATAGAAATGTTCCGCGTTCGAACCCGAGCAACTGCATTATTACAGCACTCGAAATTTATACCACTTTCGCATCCTTCGAGTGCCATTACCTGGATGAAATTACGAGCCAGTAACGCGTTTATAAAATGAAAACATTCATGACGATCTTCAATTGCGGGGGGGTTAAGTGGAAGGAAAACGTACCACTAAAAGGTGTCGACGGTGTTCCGGCGTTGTTTTATGCCGCTCGTGCGTTATATTGTTCTTTTCATTTCGCCTGTTATTGCGTATTCAGAATAAACGTTCGCTAAATTGTATTGAATTAAGCGTTTACGTTGATAATTGTTACGTACATTCAAAGAAATTTGATATTAAACTGCCCGGTATTTATGAATTTAAAATGAAAAGGGCCAATTCGGAAATAATGTTTGAATAGTATTTTTCTTTTTTTTTGCTTTTAAAGAGTCAGTCTGTTTTTCAATCGAGGCCTGAGAAAATATTTTATTTACATATCAGTTAAATAAATAACTGCAACGCAAGTGTTTTTTTGTAACGGGCTAAAACGTGTATTTCGTTTAAGCAAAAAATTTTATTTTCAATTGAAACATTCACGTCCAAATAAATAGTTCATTCGGTAGAAATAAATCTATATTTAAAATAGATAATCCATTTTTCGAGTGTACGATAGACGTTTATTAATAGTTTAACAAATTTTTGATTCACTTTGTTTTTCAATGAACCTTCCCGTTATTTAAATGTGGCTGATTTAAACAGTGAAATGGAATTGATATAAAAACTAATAAAAGTGAGAGAAAGATCTGAACATCGCATTGTCCAAGAGCGATCAAGCGAGATAGTTGAAAGTTAATGAAGTTGTTAAATTCCGTGCAAACATATTAAATAAGTAAAAAAAAAAAAATAGCTTAAGAATGCTTAATTCAGTTCCGCGCATCCCCGATCGCAAGTTTTATCCTCGCGCCAAGCAATGATTCGCAAGCCGAACGTATATAAACACGTTTTGTATTATTCACTGTACTCTGATTCTGCTTTCCGATAATCTACTTGCCTTCACTTCTTTCGGCCTTTTATTTAGCGGATTATGGTAAATTTTTAAGCTAGGTCAATTCTTATATATAGCATGAGGCTTAAAAAAAAAAAAAAAATTCCGCATGCACTGAATTATGCATGGTACGGTGCTAAAAAAAGAATTGGACAAAGGCACAACTCGCAACGTCTTTCCTTGATAAAAATAAAAGCCCGACACATATTAGCGCCCGACGTCCGCAACATGACGAAACTTTATTTGTCGACGGAGGGGCGGGGGCGGAAACATTGAATGATTTATAGATATTATTTTGCCTAACAGACTTTCGACGACGGATAATCCCAATAAGAGGGCGCGCACTCCGCGCTATATATTTGAACTTCGAACTTTCTTTGGGCGTTTCGGTGCACGTCAAGGAATCTACTTTGAAACAAAGCTTAAGACCGTTGTATCGAAAGTACACGACGGTAAAGCAAGCGGACGAATCTATCGGCACTCAAACTTGCGTTCCAGGCGAAATTGGGTTGCGCAACACTGCACTTTTCGCCTTTTTCCTTTCGCCAGTAGTTTTCAACGTCCACGAATTGCTGTTCGCGCATTCTTCGACACTAATTGCTTTACATTTCATTTCATTTATAATTTAACCCCCCCAAACCGTCTGGTAAGAGTAAACGGGGCCGGCCCGTAATTTTGCTTTTGCGGGCTATAAATCGAACGATTGGAATGCCAAGTTCAAAAATATTATTCCACCTTTTTTTGCCAGGCGGAACTTTTAAATGGACAAACTGGAACTTTTGAAATTAGGTACAGCGCGCAAAGATGAATCATCCCTTATAAATTTCGCCCGCTATTTTATCACATTTATCCTCCGCGTTGAATGGGAACGCCGTGTATGGATTATTTTGACGCAAATTTTCTCCTTGCTTTGGGGAAAAGGATTTTAGTATTTCAGCATTCGTCAAATTTGGCACATAAACAAGATGTGGACAGGATGAATCGTAGGTAGCACAATATGTATATATATACGTTTAGGTAAAATATTTGGTTTCGTGTAAGAAATACATTTGATGTGCTACATTATAAACGTAACATTATATGTAGTACTTAATGTGGCATATGTACGCGAAGAATAATATACGTCAGTTAAAACAACCAAATTTAAATAATCCTTTTTCTAGTAACAATAATAACCGGGATTGGGGTTGAAACTAAAACTTTATTTATAACATTTATAAAATAATTTTCATGAAATTGAATTATATACATTTGTTTGGCTATGATAATTATAATATTTTCTTTGCGTCAATAATACCTAAAAGGGTACCCTTTGTATACTTTTATCCGGGTATAAAAAGGTACTTACATCAAAATATTACAACACGTTAGATTCCCTATGTAACTTATTATTTACGTAAAAATACACACTTTACTCCCTCGCGTCTAAATTCTCGCTTCTCTCTTTTTTATCGGAACGCGGATGAACTTTTGACATCTAAATACACTTTAAAATTCACAAACTGTAACCGGGTATTTGGTGTAACGCCGCGAGATAACACAATATTTATTTTGAAATTAGATAAGTGTATGGCTGATTCAGCCATACAGCTCCATGTAATTTAATTTTACTACCTGCAGTTAATTTATGCAAATAAGAATTCGTTTTTTTTCCAAGAAATTATATATCCGTTCTTAATCAAATACGCTATAATATATAATTTATTAAATAAAATATCTCAGTTTGTAAATAAAATAGAATCTAAATAATCTAGTCGAACATTTGTGCATATATTCATTATTGGAATATTTTTCTCGCATATAATTACCCAATTAATTTCAATGTATAATGATGACATTTTTTGGTTTGAAAATCAACGCAAGAAAGTCAACTAAATCAGTGATGATAATGTCACATTTAGCATTTTTAGAAACCAAATTTCATATTATACAAATGAATTTCTGAACAGTACAACTCACGTTGTAATATTTAAAACTTTTAGAAGCACTGTTCAGAAATTTATTTGTATAATATGAAATTTGTTTTCCCAAAATGCTAAGTGTGACAATATCATCACTGATTTCTTATATACGTTGCAATTTATCAAACGGTATATCTCTCTGTGTAATTTATAATATATCCAAAGGCCGTAATTCATAAAATTAAGAACTTTCGGATGGGATTCGGTTTGGAACTCGCGAATGGGGCGCGGCTCCATCATATCATTAATGTTTTTCCTCGGTTCGGTACGAGGCCGTTGAACAATTCTCGAAATTAAATGATGGCCGAATCCAAAATTCGAACTCGGCTCCTCCGGCATCGCAAGAAATATGAAGACCCCGGTCTCATCCAATCCGACGAGGTCGCTTTAATTATCGCGTTGCCGCTGTTCGCGCGAATTCCGCGGCTTTCGCCAGTTTGAATTACGATACAGTACACGAGTTGAAACTCGGAATACTATGAAGCATCTTAACGCGCTCGGATTTCTCTTGAACTGAAATGCGGGTGTCGGTAAAGGGGAAAAGCTTTATACGGAATAGGCACAAAAGAGGTTTTGCAAAGCCCTTATTCTCGCCGGGGGAAAAATAAAACGGAAAGTATCCCCCTTTTGTAAATATATAAACTTCGCTATATGATATATGGTAAAAGGAAACAACAATAATATTACACTGAAAAGCCCTTAGCATATGAAAGCTAAATGAACGTTATAATGCATTAAGTACAAATATGCATTAAAATGTGCATTTGTAAAATTAAATTATTTACGATTATGTATTTCGCCCATTGCCGTTGGATTAATAATTTACTTCAAGAGGTGCTATTTTCGTTTCACTTTTGTGCAATTTCAATGAAAGTTCGTGACGTGCAAAAATGAGATGATATTCAATGAGTTGATGATGAAACAATGGGAACGAATCACGTTGACTATTTAATTATTAACAAGATTGTTCTTACGTTTGTTTATCTTAAATGTCTGAATTGAGAAAAAGTTCTTTTGGAAAATTACTATTTTTTTTTATAGCAGATGAACCTGGTCGAGCTGATTTATGTCAACTTTATCACAGTCTAGGAAAAGGAGTACTAAAATTATTTTACTATATGAGATAAACTAAGCAGACTGCTTCCCACAGTTATAAGAAAATATATATAAATCAGCTCGATAAGGTTCGTTTGATGTAAACTTTAGTTCTTTTTCATAAACATTTCTCTCAGAGTGGGTACACTGGGGGGAAAAAAAAGTTGTTATCAAAATTATTGTACTCTTTTAATATTGGCAAAATATCGTCTATGGTTTCTGCCAAAGTAACTGTACTATTTAGAGATATAAAACTTTTATATTAGTATTTTAAATTTGATTGTAATTATTTTTGAAATATATAAAACAAATTCAAACAAAATGTACCGTTTTCATAGTAGGATCCATTTATCCATAAAAGTAATGTATTTTTTCTAAAAAAAGAAAAAGAAAGGAAAAGTTATAGGGATCAATACAAGGAAAAATTAAGCGTTTAATGTCGTGTGCAATGTTCCAGTTTTAACATGGTACGTAATTATTGGACACTGCGCAGTTAATTCTTTACATACAAATTTTCCAATTTACACTGATAATTGAAAAGTTTTGCTCGCTCGAACAAAATGTTTTATACGGGATCGCGAATTAATGATCGCCGGCGAATTAAATAAAAAAACTAAGCGCTAGTGTAAATTTGCTTTAATCCGCGCGGATTTCAAGCGCAAATTCTCGCATTCATCGCTTAGTTTTCACCTGTAGCCCACCTGTGACCTGATATAAATCTACCAAGATTTCCGTAGAATTTACCTTAGTTCAACCTCAAATTAACACGACTTTTTACCAAGTGAACAAAAAAGTGGGAGTTTATTCAATCCAGCGTAATTTCATCGCAACATTCGGGACTCCCAGTCGATTTTGTCATATAAATCTGTAATGATTTTCACGTTATTAAACGTGATTATTGAAAATTAATTCTCGCGTTACCATCGGGACGAATTGCGGAGTTGCAAAATTGCCGAACAAACGTCTGTTTAAATCCGCAAACTTCGTCCCGTTGGTGTAATGGTAGTCGGAGAGTAATCGGAATAATGGGCGCGCAAATTAATGTAAACAGGCCGTGCGTCATACTTTAAAAAGCAGCCGGATCGGGCTAATCCGCGTATTATTGACGAACTTGGCGCTGAAACGGCCGGCACGCCCTTTTGCACGGATAACCCGACCGCGTCTAAATGAACGATTGAATTTATTGGGGGGGGGGGGTCGCTATCGGCGGAACGAAGACGGCATCGGTTCGGTGCATTCGTTAATCGTAACGGCTATCCAACGCTTTGGGCAAACAAAAAGTACCGACTGCGAGTTTGCCATCCACTCGATAAATGCGCGGGGACTACGTTTGCTCGGCAATTCGCGCGGTGTTTGTCGAGCAAAAAAATTCCTCGAAGGACTCGCGAAAGAGGGACGGTGGAACGATCGTGAAAATGTCGAAATCCCTTCAGCGGCACGCGGGTCAGAAATTTACTCCCAAATGTTTCTTTTACGTTTACAACAAACCCTTAAGTACACCGGGGGAAATAACGCAGAAGAATTTATAACTGAGGTGAGAAAATTATTGTTTTAAAACGGGAACGCGAACGTATAACGAATAAATTTCAAAATTTGCCGTGGTACACTTTGCTGGCTTCATTTAGAGTGCACGATTTTTGCTATTTTTAAACGTGTAAATTTGCAAATAAACTGAATTTTATAATTCTATTTTTTGTTTCTTTGTTTTTTAATTAATATCGTATTTGATCAAACGTTCGATCGTGATAAGACGTTAAATTCAGTATAACGCACTGGAGGAGTGCGATGCCATTGTAATATTTGTAATGAATTCGTTATTCGCGATTAAAAAGTTGGCAGATTTTAGCGGTTTTAACGGGGTATATCTTGTGCTCGAGCGGGCGAGAAACTGAAGAAGCGTTTGCATAATTTCACGGCTTGATCGAAGTCACTCTAAGTTAATTAAGAGAGTCTTTCAAAGGATAGGGAGACGGACCCATCGTTTCCGACGCGCCGCTTCTTAGCCGACGGTTTCCGTGGCTGACTTTCGCCATCGGGCGACCTAGATTCCGGTCGGCTTCGCTATTTATGATACCGGCCTCTTTCAGTTTTAATGCCGGGGAAAAAGCTCTTCGGGGTTGGGATGAAACTGACATGAAACAAAGCGAAGAATTGTTGACTTGACGGTCGGGGACAATTTATTTATCAGCGTCAAAGTAAAGGTACGCCGCTCGTCATTTATGTCACGACTCTATTTTAGCAACACTTTTCGGCCTTTTAATCTTTTAAGCATGGAGGATGGGGGGACAAAGATTGCCACCCACAAGTCAAATAACAGTCAAAGCCGCCGCATCTCATTCGGCCGCACTTTAATACGCTTAAATAACGTTTTACGCACGATTCCCTTTTTACAAACTTCCCCGCCGGGTGATAATAAGAATATTAATAATAAAAAACACAACATTTGCATCCTCGGCGCTAAAAAGACTCTATTTTGCGAGAAGCGAAGTGGAAGTGAAGTAGCTATTAAATGTTCTTTGAAGGAGCAGCGAGACCGACAACTGACTGTCAGTTATGTTTGGAATTTCCGGTGCTTCCTTGGATGGACGGCCACATCAAGGGGCGTGGGAGGGGGGCGAAGATGAGCAGTTGAAAGGCATCCCGCTTCAGAATAATCTTCGACCACGGACGGATTCGTCTTTTGCGTCCATGCGAATCTGGCTTTCAAAATCCCGCGAAATGGTCACGAGTGATTTTATCAACTGGATATTTTCCTATTAGTCGAAATGAAATTTGCGCCCGTACAAGTCGAGCCGCGGGATAAAACAAAATAAGCGCAATAAAGACGCGCTTTCCTGTTCGCCAAGTAAATGTGATATATAAAAACCATTGCTTTTATTCGCTACACCATGAAATGACGCGCTTTTACTGCCCCATAAACTCGACGTAAAGTTGTACTTAAAACATGCGAAAAAGCGCTGCGGGACCGTTAACGTTCCTGACCGGGTTTTTTCTTGTTTTTTTTTTTCAATTAGCGAACCCAAATCCAAACCATCGCACCTCAGTAGGAAATTTTCTACAGGCCCAGTACTGGTACCAGTACTGTTACCAGAGTTACCGGTACTGGTAAATTTGTTTGCCAGTACAGTGACGGAATGGTGCCAGTAATGGAGTGATAACACTGGGCCAGTACCATATAACTAAACGTACCAGTTGTATATCTATACCCTACCAGTAATCATCCAACGTTGCTCTTGCATTGAACAATTTTTTTAAATCACCAGTACTGATTCAAGTCTGGATCAACTATGGTGCTGATATTTTGCCCGGCATGTTTTACATCTGGTTATCTTCTGTTTTTGTTGATAACCAAGCTCAAACCAGTACCGTTCCTATCTCTTTATCAAAGTCTGGCTAACAGTACTGGGCCAGAATCGGCCCGGTAAGTCGACTCTGGCAATTTCCCATAGAAACGGTTCGCTTCAACCCAGAATATCCTCAATTAACGTGGGGGTAATCCTTCTCCCATTTCCACCAGTGGACGCCTTTGAAAGCCACTCGACAAAAGGTCACGACTCCTCCGATCCCGGGCATTATATCGCGCTTATTATTTTCGCCTGGCGGACAGCAAGCGCGGAGACGGCGAACAAAAACGAACGGGATCTCGGGAACTTAAGACAACGCTGGTGGACTTCAATTTTCGCGTGGCGGCTTAGGGAAATGCCGGGGCTGCCGTTGTGCAAAACGCGCGGGCAACTCCGGAAGATAACAGGGTCCACGTAATGGGGAACAAAACAGCGACAAACGGAGCGACACAGGGACGTTTTGAGTAGCGAGACAATGGCCGCGTCTCGCCGGCAGAGCGAAGGGGTTGTAGGGAGGGTGGGTTAGGGGGGGTGTCTCTTCGAGCCAGCCGGTGAAAGGCGCCCCAACGGCAATCCGCCTCAACGGTTTCCGCCGCGGTGAAACATTATTCTCCCGGTCTTGTGCGCTGGCCAATGGGCGGCCGACTTCCGGCGCTGCGAAAAACAAGGCAATCAGCTGACGAAAAGTGCGCCAACTTGTCGAGTTATGAATTTGTTTTGGCCGTCCCTGCTTGTTAAGTCATATTCAGAAGTTGGTTTCCAGGACTTCTTCGCCGGGCTGGGTTTTACATTGTTTTCCGGGGATTTCGAGAATGTATAGAACTATGAATAAATTCAACGTCCATTTTGAGAAGTGCGCGCGGTGCTGGTTGAAATCTGAATGAGGCCGTGACGCGGTCAATTTTAAGCAAATCTGCATTTAAATGTCGAGGTGAGCTTTGCGGCGAGAAATTCGTGGCACTTTTTCTTGGGCCGTGATGTCGATAAATTTTTTGAATATAGTTGAATGTATCGTGGCTGAAAATTTGGACAATTGTATAGAATTTCGTTTATTCATCTTATATATATCTATGTAAAAATGGAAAGTTGGTAATAGATAATCGTAAGAGGATGAAGAGAAATTTTGCTGCTTTTTTGTTCTCTCTCTTTGATGGGATTATTTTTTTAATACATCAACCATAAGGTATAGGCTTGGGAGCATTATGGTTGCAGTCTGGGCAACGATTACGATACACGAATCGTTCAACTTGTTATGATTATTAAATATTTAATTCTTCTTAAATAATTACGTCCAAGTTTCATTTCGCTTCATTCTCACCGTGCAGCTCATCGGAGCAGCAACTTTTTAAGAATTGAAATAAAATTTCAGTGAAACTTTTCACTTCACAAAATGCATACATTTTTATACTTATAAGTTTTTCATCCTTTAATGCATGCATCAATAAATTTGTACCCTTAAATGCCGCTAAGTCGAAGCCCGCCTCTGCGAACGAATTTCGATGTCTTGTTATTAAATGTTAATTTTGAAAACAATAATTAAAAGTCGCGAGCTTTGTCTCCGTGAAACTGAAGAAACATTTTTCAACAATTTAATTAATTTATGAAAATCAAGCAAAAGTCGTCGTCCCGTTATTAAAACATATCTCGAAGTTTAATTAATGAATCTTTTAAAGCAAAGTAGCATAAAGTAATTGGGGCCAGTGTTTGAATACGAATCCGTGTACGAATTTTATGCGTCCATTTTATACTTTCGCGCAAGACAAGTCCATATTGTGTTTACGCTTTTGTCACTGTCGACGCATTCGGTTTCATTTTCAACTACTTCATTTAATCAAACAACATATCATAATCAGAGTGCGCTAACTTTGTTGCTTACCGGCATTACTATGAATGAACTAAATTACAATCACCCGCGGAAATATTTATTTTAATTAAACCCAACTCCCCCCCCCCCCCCGTGTACCGAGGAGCAAAATTTATTTCAAAACCATTATAATGTACCAATGCACTCCATTCGTTGGCATTATAATAATAACGGAATAATTTTTCCAAGGTAATATTCCGGATTGAAATATTCAGTATAAACATTCTCGTGCCGAAGTTAAAAAAACTACCGCTCGATACGGAATTAAATACATTGAATAAGAAACCATTAAGAATTGCTGTGCTGGAACCTTAAAGCTCAGTCATTTGTACAATAAAAAACTGTAGAAAAAATACAAAAAATTACCGTGTGAGTATAGTAAAATGGACCATGACACGGATAATTTTACCTATATTATACAAATAGTTGGGCTTTAAGGTTCCAGCACAACAATTCTTAATGGTTTTTCTTTTTTTCATTGCAATCGCGCAAAATGGAATAAATATATTTAGAGCTGGAAATGTGGGACGGAGCGTTTATTATGAAGCCATTTGAGAATTTTTATGATGAAATGCAGGTCCTGCGAAAATAAGCAGCATTGTGCGGTCTAAATGGCATCGTGATACGGCAATACCGCACAAAACAAATTGATACGCTCGTGCGCAATCGCGCAAACGTTGCATTTGTCCGGCTGCACATATGCGCCTCGGAAAACATTGCTCTTCCGGTCAGCAGTGCCGGCGCGGCGCACGAATTACAGACTAATCCGCATGGCCGCGATTTTCGTGATGGAAGCGCGGAAATCGAGCACGAGCCGATTGAAAAGCTCCATCGACTGCCGCCCGACCGAAGTAACCGCGACGAGATCTATAATTCAAGCTATAAAAGTTGCAATGTCGCGCGCGCGCCCGGACCGCGCGTTATTTATTTTAATTCCGTCGGCTCAATTATCCGACTAATGCTATTTATTTAATTCAATCACTTATTTTGATTTATCCCCAGCGTTTGTAAGCGGGCAGGAAAATTTCCATTATCTCGCTGTAGACTTTTGTAATCTGTAAATTACTGTGCTAAATTTTAACGCCACTTGTTTCGTCATTATCAAGTTATTGCATTTTTATGTCAAATTTTATAGTTTCTGATTGGATTTTAAAATTTAAAACTTTAGACATTTTTGAAAGAGTGTTTTACAAATCACTGCATAATTTTTTGTAAGTGAAAAAGATAGTAAAATTTAGCTTTCAGTATATTGGCTGGATGGCTACTATAAACGTTTATATATCTTGTTGTATGTATGAAAACAACATAAATAGGGATTGATTTGGAAATTGAAAAAATCTGGTACTTTATTAAATTTAAGAGCTACCCGTTGAAGATGTTTATTGAAGGAAAAACCTGTGATAAGATATAAAATTAATTATCGAACGACGAAAGCTCACAAAAGCATTGTGAATTCTGTTTTAATGAAGATCTATGAAATATCGTCGTGTGTACCTACTTTCGGCGAAACTTCACCCGAAACAACCAAGGGAAAATAAATTGTTCAGCGCCGAGAATTTGTCCCAATAAGTAACCTCAAAGAATTCCACTTAAAGCTAAACAGATCTAATTAAAAGTCAAGGATCGCAATGAAAAATCAGAAAGTCTTGTTCGAGTTTTCCATTAAAAGGTTCCGCCAGCGAACTTCTTGCGTACACTTGGCGCGATCCAAGGAATTCTTATACCTCAAATAAAATCACTCGAGCCATAATTTAAAACACTCGGCCGCAAGTGCAGGCCGCAAAAGCGCGCCAGTTCCTTCCTCGGATGAGAGATCGCAATTAAAAATCACTGCAAGCTAATCCGACGTTATCGACGCGAATCGCACATTTCACGGCACAATTTGCCCACTAACGGCGTCATTCATGGTAATACCAGGCGTTACAATAATCGGCCTGGCAGTTTTTACAACTTTTTCCCGCGGCGAAGCTTGTGCTTTTTTTCTTTTTTTTTTTTTTCTTTTATCCCTCAGAATTACCCCGTAAGAACAGTCCTGGCTTTGCGCGCAGCGTAATCATAGCTCGCTTTAGTGCGGCTATTAGAAGAAGCAGCGGACACAGCGGAACGTCGGTAAATGGACAAAAAGTAGGAGCAAGGCGGAGACGGAAAATGGCCTCGGAAAATTCAAAATGTCAGTGGCGTTCATGCGCTCGTTTGCGCGGAAATGGCCGTTCGAGTTATTCGAACCTCGTTCCGCGGTCGTGCGAAAGGCATAGGTTAATTGCAAAAAGCGTGAATGTGACCATCAGCGATGACTGCCCAATAGGAAATGTTCTATTGGCCCAGTAAAGGCACGGTACTAGTGTACTGAGAAAAATAAAACAATAAAAGTTACTGTACCTTCTGGCATTCTGAGATTCTATGCTCCAATGTTAAGGACATTACTAGACAGTCTGGTAAATGGTGTCACTTTTTCAGGTATTAATTATCAGAACTGTAGTACCTCTTGTCACATTTCCAAACATTATTTTATACAGGAACATATAGAGTCCAGGATTACTACATTATTTTTCTCAGTTTTCAGTTCTGGCAAATTGGCATCCCAATATACACTGAGAAAAATAGTATAGTAATCTTGGCTCTATGTGTTTCTGTATATAATAATGCTCAGCAATGTGACAAGTGGTACTACAGTTCTGATAATTAGTACTTGGAAAAGTGACACCGTTTACCAGACTGTCTGGTAATGTTCTTAACATTGGAGCATAGAGTCTCAGAATTTCAGAAAGTATAGTAGCTTTTATTATTCTCAGTGTAGAGCCAATACAAGAGTGATAATTCTGGGCCAGTACTTGTGAACTAGTAGAACAATACATAGTCTACCACTGAACAATTATTTGAGTACAGTACTGAAACAACACACGCCTGAAACAACTTTGGTATAGATATATAGTGTCTGGCAAGTCGAATCAATACAAGCCCACATCTGCTTACCAGAGTCTGGCTGACATCACTCTACCTGAATCGGCCCAGTAGATCTACCTGGCATCAAATTTCAATTTGTGTTCATACCGGAACATAACGGTTGATCCGTAATGTGTCCATTTGAATGAAACTAAAATGGAACAAATCAAGGCATAATCATTTCAATGTCGCTGTTTAAAGCGCATTTAAATTACCAGCATGGCAAAGAACAGTCATAAAATTTAGTCGCAAAGTCACTTGCATAATTTTTCACATGGGACTTTTTTCCAAGCGATACTTTAATGTACCTTAAAGTCCTCGGGGACGAGGTACCAAAAAGGAAATATAACAGAAGAGTGATTCTGCTTACGCGAATTATAAAATTTAATTATTTATGTTCTCACGTTGGTCTTTGTTGTTTCAGCTGCTTGAACTATTTAAGTTTTGCAACTAAATATTACTGATTTATGTGTATGGAAAAAAAGTGGTTAAAGCAACTTTAAGGATCAAGTCAACAATTTGTATTCAAATGACCGTTATTAAAAGAGTTGGTTAGAAGTTATTAAAATATAAGTGATAAATTAAAATATTTTTTGGGAAAGTTATATTAAAATAGGGTTTATTATGAGGTGGTTTTCTTTATGTATAATGTTGCGTTTATAACATACAAAATATGCATCTATTTTTATTATAATTCATCATGCATACGGAAATTCAATATTTAAACCCAGTATATTAATTTATTTAATTAGTAAACTCAATTTAACTCCATACACATATTTAAGATGCAAATGAATAACATTTTGTATAATTAAATATTATTTCCAACGACAAACAAACTACGCGGAATGCATTGCAGCAATTGATTGAATATCAATTAAGAAAAATTTGGTAATTAACAACGTGACATGAAACAAAAGTTATTGAACGCATGAAACATTATATGCTGAACCGGACTACTCCCTCAAAATGAATTGTGGTATTTCAAAAACGTGCGTCCGGTAAAATTCGATAAACGAGTCATTCAAGGCAAACATTATGCTAATACATTTTTTAACGTAGGTGAAGAGATATAAATTCCGATGAAAATTACTCCACAATGCTAAAAACCGTGTCTGTAATTGCGAGGAAAGTAATTTGCATTTAATTATGCATACAGAGGAAAGCCATTTTTCGTTAAAATTATGCTATATAAAATCGAATTGGCAGAGTTAATAAAACGTCATGACCTAATATGCATTAAAGCTGCGCATTAAAATTCGTTAATTAACTGAATTAATGCTTAAATAGGAAAAATTGGTAATATTTATTGCTACATCAACCGAACAATTCGCAACGTGCGTACAGAAAATATATTTATTTAACGTGTACTGAGAGACTTCAAGTGCAATTTTTTGCATTTATTCGTTGATAATGATAACTCTTTGTGGAACGTTTAAAAAGTGAACAGAAATTACTTCACGCAAATATTATTTACAACATAACTGTTATTCACAACATAATTGCAAATTATGACCTTTATGATATACTACTAGATTTTCATGTATAGTTTACATTAATAAGACAAAATTGTTGCACTATTTGAAAACCGTTACATGCGTGCAAGTTTATGATGATATGAATTATAAACAATACACAATAAACTTATAATGTAGTTGTTGGCAAACCTCGCAATCTATGTTTCAGAATTTCATCATAAATTATGCTGCATCGTTCTGGCAATTTGTTTACAATTAATTATTGGCTTAAATATTGTAAGACTAATATTGCATATTGCGTATAATATTCATCATGCAGTTTTTTTACTTAATTAGGGAAATGCAATAAAAATTTGATCTTTTCCTCGCGTATTGCTTCTTTAATAAGTGGACCTTAAGTTTCATTAAAGACTTTATGGTACACGATTAATTTTTTCATAAAAAATCGAATCACGAATATACTTTGTTCTAGCACTAAGAGAAATTTATTAGTAGTTACTACTATATTTTATAATAATTGGGAGATATGTATGTTATTTCACAGTCACCAGTCAAGCTACCACTCTACGCTGCAGCTTGAAAAAAATATCGGTTTTAGTCAAACTCCTAGTGTAAACGCGAAAAGGGCGTGGTCTAAATTTTTCTAGTCACGAATATTTATGAAGTGTGACCTCTATACTTATAAGCGATGACGTAGCATGGTGCACTGAGAAAAAAGTTGAGATAAAAATTATTATACTGCATGTAAAAATGGGGACAAATTACAATTCTTTTCATATTTAAGATACATTTTAAAAGAGGTTATCAGTATTGTACAAGTTACTATGATACAGTACATGATACACTACTATAAATGCAAAAATATCTCCAAATTACTATAAAGTATACTAACAAATTTCCATAATGACGATGCTCCAAATTAAATGAAATAATTAAAAGCCTAAAACTGGCAGAAATAAAAAGACCGACGCGAGACATTAAGACGTTTAACGCTCCGGCATCGTATAATACAATTGAAGCATTTCTCTCGAAGACGCTCGAGCAATCTGCGCGGCTGGAACACGTGTCAAATCGCGTTATTTCTTGATCCTATTTACACGGCTGAGCTGCTCGTCGATTTTGTCATGCAGCGAACAGTGAGAAGTGGCGTTTCCGTTTGTTCGCGGAGGCGTCTCCCATTCTTCCAAGGAAATATCTCGCGGAAATGCCGAAGCGGCGCGGAGGGATCCTCGGCGCGTTGTTGATGTTTGCACACGGGATACATCGGGTATCCGACAGCGTTAACCGTGGAGCGGGCGCGCCGCCTTCGCGGTGGATATTAATTTTCAAGACGCATCTAATCTTGCGTAATGTGTCCATGATTAAATAGAAAGCTCTTATTCCAGCTTGCGAAACGTGCTTAAGCCGCGCGCGCGCCTGTATTTACTCATATGCATACTGATGGGCGCGCTCCGCCTTGTATCCACAGTATTTATATTACACATCAATTACGGAACTTCAATTGCCGCCACAAAGGCACTCGTCATATTTTATGTATACACGTAAATGCGATTCCGCGGTTCGTACATAACGTTACGCAGTATACCGGTTTATCTCCGACCATGGTTACGTCACCGAGAAAATGAGATTGTTGCGTTCGCGATATAGGAGCAGTAAATTTTATATTATCGCTCTCATCGATGTAAGTGGAATTATTCTGAGCCTTTCGTTAAGGGCTTTAAATTTTGTTTAAAAAAAAAAGACGAGATTTTTATAAACTTCCCGTTATGCACGGGGGATAATTAATTACCGTTCTCCTTTTCAATTGAGCATTTAATTATATATTTGAAACGCTTTTTTTTTTGGGTTGAAATTGTTGAAGTGAAACTTTTTATGCGAGGGCAGAGCCGCACTGAGAAAAATATGACAGATATTTACAGTTTTTAACCTTGTTTCAGATACATGTTTTTTAATTAAAAATTAATATATTTTAAAAGAAATATTCTGTTATAATTATAAATATAACGGTTGTAACTAGTGATTTTGTTTTTTAAAAAAAATATTGTAATGTACCTAAAAGAAAATTAAAAATTGTAATATTACCTGTAATATATTTCTTAGTGCAGTAACAGCCAACTTCGGGTGTAATAAAGCGACAAATCAAAGTGTTGACTGAACTTTTAAACATTATACTATATATGTATATATGACTAGCTATACGAGTAGGCATATATCGCGTGTATAATCTATGAAAAAAACATTTATGTACATACCCTATGTACATCTATTACTTATTACACATGCACCGAGAAAAATAAATAGCATATTTAGCAATAAATCCTGGAATACTGAACCTATACGTTCTTTGTATGTGTATCACTTATAATTTTTGGGAATTTTTTTTATACACATTGTATAGTATTCTATGTTTATAGAACTGTATGCATTACATATACTTAGTTTTTCCATAAATTATTACAGTTACACCTACAGAGTACATATAGGTTCAATACCCCAGAATTTATTGATAAATATAC
>JABFPN010003865.1:0-16690 GCA_022817305.1 Leptoteleia sp. ZL-2020
GCTAACCCATTGCCTATGTTGTTCATAAACCAATTATTGAACAGTTTACTAAAATTTAATAAACAGATTGTTAAATTATATGAAACTGCATAGAATTACTATTTTTAATAAACTAAGTTAACAAATTTTAATGATCTAGTTTTCCATATAATGGTGTTCTATAACTATAATGCCAAAGTAGTAAACTTTTCATTAAAAATTGATATTTTTTTCTCTCCGTGTAAAATAAAGACGATATTACTTGACATATCTTTGCGATAAAAAATGATAAACGACTTTGAATCTGAATCAATTGCCCGAGCAATAATACGATGTTCACGGGACGTGTAAAAATGGCTTATTATCTGGGTGGAAAATGAGCGATCATGTTGGTCACGGTTTGCGCACCGTTCTGAGCAAATACCCGTGATAAGGGAAAATAAAAAGTTTAAACGGCGCGAAAACGTAACACATGTAATTGACGGACATGCTTTGGTGAGAAGCTTCGGCGCGTGAAATGTAATAATGTCGTATCGAAGATCGCCCGCGAGGTGACGAAGAATGAAGAATTAAGGCGTTAGCGTAACGTAACAATGGCTCTTTAACGAGTCATCGTCTTTGCGCGAGCAAGAACAATTATAATAAAGAAGCGCGGAAATCAGTTATGAAGCCAAACGCGCGCTCGAGATAGAGCGATAGAGTTTTTAACGCTTTTTGGCTACGCGACGCTTCCGTGCGCATTCCGGTATCGTTTTCCGATTAGGCTTATTAAACGAGTCGCGAACGCAATTAAGATGTAATTAAGACATTTTATTATGCGCGCTCGAATTATGTCCAACTTCCGGTTTAATTCGTGCGACTTCCAAAGAATGTTGGACAAAAAGATCTGTTGCCAGTTTGTGTAATTATAGCATTAAAAGTTAGAATGTAAACAAGTCTCCGCCGAAAGAAAGGTGCCTGATATTTTATTGAAAATAAGTTTAACTTTCTGTTTTGTTCTTTGTCTTCGACATCAAATTCATCTCTCTTCAATTTTTGTTTCTAATACACTTGCAACAACTATTCAGCAGCATTTTTTTCAAGATAAAGTTATATTAAAAACAAAAGAAACATTCCTACAAATGACACTTAACCCATTCTCGTTGATGTCATGGCGACCAAAACACTGACACGCACTATTAAGAATGCGTGCGCACCAATAGTCGATAGTCAGTAGCGACTGTAAGTGGATTAGGTAAGCTCGTGAATCACGTGACCTCTCCGCGATACCATTGGCCGCACATCACATATTAATACACAGAAAAATTGTTGGTGCGTTAGACGCGTTTCCTTTGGTACGTCTGACATACTGAGGTTATGGTACGACAGACATCCCAATTTTGGGGCAGCAGCTGTACTAAAATAACGGACGACTGTTTTCTTTCATATTTTGTACAACTACTGTACCAAAATTTGGACAAGATTGTTGCCTTAATAAATAACGTTGGAGATATACTAAAAAGAATAACTTAATGTATTTATTAATTTAAAGAAAATTAATGTAGAAATTTTAAAGAAAATTAAAGAAAATATTATTAAATTTAGGAAATAAAAAAATAGAATGAAAAGCAAAAGCGACGCATGCGCTGAATTGGTACGGCTGTTGCCTATTTTTTTGGGGCATCAGACGTACGAAATGTAGTAAGCCGTCTGTCTCGGCATTTGGTATAACTGATGCATTACTTGGTGCGTCTAATGTACCAAAAATTTTTCTGTGTAGTTTTCATTTTAACAAGGAATCGCGAGGAATCAACGGGAATGGGTTAATCGGTTGAAAACTCGACATTTCTGACTGAGAAATATATCTGATGCTCATACAAAAACGCCAATATTAACGGTATTGTTGTCGAGGGATGTCAAACTTTACTGTATACTCTTTTACACCGGACAGTTTTAACCATAACATAATAACGGAGTCATCTTTCGTCAAACGGCGGATACTTGTTTGTAAACCATACATTTTAATTAATTTTCTTGAATAATTATAATGATATTAATATCAATTAATTTCTAACAAGGTTCTCCTCCTCTAACTGGCTCTGGGATAGTAAAAATAGTCGTTTTGGATGTGAATGACCACAATCCTGAATTTTCTAGACAGGAGTATAAAGCTTTTGTAACTGAAAATTCCCCAAATGGTACCTGGGTTGTCAATCCTACAGCCGTTGATAAAGACGCGGGGCTAAATGCTAAAATTCGGTAAGTTAAGGATTATATTTTGAAGATTAAAATCAGAATTCTTTGCGTTCTGTATAAGAATAAAAGGCGATGACATAAATTTAAAATTCACAGGTACAGTTTACTTGGAGACAAAGTCGAAAGGTTTTCTGTAAATTCAGATACTGGAGAAATCGTGACTACAGAACCTCTGGACAGAGAACAGAATGCAGTTTATCACCTAACCTTAGTGGCTCAAGATTCGAGTTTGACTGAACCACGAGCCTCTGCTGTCAGTTTGACCATTTATGTTCGCGATTTAAATGACAATGCGCCTGCTTTTTCTAGTCCAAGATACACAGCTTATGTTCCTGATAACACCAAATCCGGTTAGTCCTTTGTGGTCAACACAATTTAGTAAAACTGAAATATAAAAACCTATGAAAAACATCCAGCATTTACATTTCTCATGTTTCTATTTCTCATTAACGTTTCTTTTTAGGTGACTTTGTCTTCGGTGCGAAAGCCGTTGACGAAGATAGCGGTGAAAACTCGCGCATCAAGTACTGGCTACAGGGGGAAGATGCAGAGCGCTTTGTGATTGATGCAAATAATGGTGTCATCCGAGCTACGAGAGATTTATCCAGCAAAAGTCCTTACCATCTTCAAATTCAAGCTTCCGATTGCGGCATCACACCGCAATCTGTAACTGCAGACCTCGTAATTCATTTGTGGGAAAGACAACTATTCCCTAGTTTTTCCCCAAGAATCAACACAAAATTTACCCTCCCAGAAGACGTTCTCGAGGGTCGCGTCATAACAACTTTAACCGCCACCACAAAAAGTGGATCAGTCAGTAATTTGATATTTGAGATGGCTGGGGGAAATGTGGGTGACGCTTTAAGGATCGATCCCCACACTGGAGAAGTAATTATTTTGTTCTTTGGCACATAAATCTATAATGTTTCAGTGAGACATTATAAATGCACTTATAAATCACAACATTTAAACGAAGAGTTATTGTAAAAATTTATTAAAATATATTTACATTACAGCTATCTGTAGCGTCTGGCTTCGACTATGAAACAACACCTCATTACGAAGCCTGGGTCGAGGTTCGGGATTCAGGAACACCTCCTTTAAGAAGTGTAGTTCAACTTCTGATAAACGTAACTGATGCAAACGATAATCCACCAACTATGGAGTCCGCTATCTATAATGCTTCAGTAATAGAAGAAGAGTATCCTCCACTATTCGTTTCAAAAATAATTGCTAAAGATGCAGACACAGGGGAAAACGGGCAAATTACTTATTACCTTGTTGATGATTTTGACGATAGTTTTGTCATTGACGAGAATACGGGGGAGATAAGTACTAATGCCCGTTTGGATAGGGAAGAGGTAAATTTTTTTGTAAACAACTTAGGTTAAATAATTGTTACTAACTATAAATAAATAATGCTTATTGTACTAAAATATTTATTTCAGATATCTTCTTACGAACTTATCGTAGAAGCCCGAGATCAGGGTGAGCCTCGTCTAACTGGTACCGCTACAGTTCTCGTGACTATCCTCGACAAGAACGACAATCCGCCGCGTTTTACTCGTCTCTTCAGTGTTAATGTCACCGAAAACGCCGAGCTGGGTTCGTTCGTGGTGAAGATCACAAGCAACGACCTGGACATCGGCCAAAACGCGAACGTAACCTACAGTCTAACTGAGAACCCAGGTCAGAAATTTAAAATTGATCCCATTTCTGGTAATGTGACGGTCGCAGGCTACTTGGACCGCGAGGAACAAGATGAGTATATTCTGAAAGTTGTCGCGGCAGATGGGGCTTGGGCACCGAAGACCACCCTAACAATTACCATCCAGGACCAAAACGACAATACCCCAGAATTCGAAAAGGAATCTTACCATTTCCACTTCCCTGAACTTCAACGCAAGATGGCTTACGTGGGTCAGGTAAACGCCTTTGATCGGGATAAACAGGGACCAAATTCTGTCATATCCTATACACTTGCACAGCCGTCCGACTTATTTACCATAGATCCTGCCACTGGCGACATCTTCTGCAAGCGTACGATGAAATACAAACATACCCATCGCCCATTTTCTCCGGAAAATTTATATTCCTTGACTGTTGTAGCAACGGATAACGGAAAACCGCCTATGTCCTCTAAAATTGTTGTTCATATTAGCATTGTTGACGCCAATAATAACGCACCTGTGTTCGATCAACGTAACTATTTATCACCGGTTCCAGAAAATTATCAGATAGGAAAGAGAATTCTCCAGTTGACCGCTACTGATGAGGCAGATTTTGGGGTCAATGCGGAAATTGAATATTCTCTTTTTAAAGGGAATGGTACGGAATATTTTTCCGTTGAACCAAAAACCGGTTGGTTATTTGTTAATAAGTCATTAGCTCGACTGCCAATAGGAACGGTCTTTTCTTTGAAAGCTAGAGCAATGGACAAAGGAGTTCCACCCCAAAAGGACGAGGTTCCAATAATTCTGGTGATTTCTGGAGAGAACAAATACGCTCCAACTTTCGCAGCAGTCAGTCACCAAGTTCGGGTTCCGGAAAATGAACCAGTTAACACGACAATTTTAACGGTAAATGCTGTAGATGGCGACACTGGTCCCAATGGTATGGTGAGGTACAAAATTTCCTCTGGTAACAAGGAATTCGCAATTCATCCTGTGACCGGAGCAATTACTATCTTAGAACCTCTGGATTTTGATACAGTGCAGGAATACAGATTGAATATAACCGCCACAGATTTAGGATTCGAACCAAAACACGCAGTAGCTACTCTAACTGTTAATGTATCTGATATCAATGACAATCCACCAAGTTTCAATCAAAGTTTCTATGAAGCTTATTTGCCTGAAAATTCTCCAGCCGGAGGTTTTGTTTTTAAAGTAGAGGCAAAGGATATTGACAGCCCGAAGTACGCAGTAATTCAATACAAAATTATCGGTGGTTCTGGAAAGGATCACTTTAGAATAGAAACAGAGAGCGGAGTGATTGTGTCAAAAATTAGTTTTGATTACGAAGAAGAGAACGAATATACTTTGGATATCGTCGCGGAAAACCCAGATTCCAGTCCACAAATGGTTGGATTTACCACAATTTTAATACATATTACTGGAGTTAATGAATTCTATCCGAAATTTATCCAACCGGTTTTTGATATGGACGTATCGGAGAGTGCAGAGGTGGGAACTTCAGTAGGTTTGGTACAAGCTATAGATCAAGATGCTGGCAGCGATGGCAAAGTATATTATCTTTTTGTTGGTAAGTGCAGTCATTTTTTATATTATTTATATTTCTCCACATTTTCGAATATATTATGCATGAAAATATTTTTCGTATTATTTTGAAATTAATTATTTTCTATACGCTAATATTCTTTTTATGAATAAACTTAATATTTTTAAGTACAAACACAAACTTAGTCGCTTTTTTCGCTTTATTCCAGGTTCTTCAAACGATCGGGGATTTTCCATTCACCCAGAAAGTGGTATGATTAGTGTGTCGCGTCGGTTGGATCGAGAAACTCAAAACCGAGTGGTTTTGACAGTGATGGCAAAAAATGGAGGCGGTATTCGTGGCAACGATACCGACGAGGCCCAGGTAATCATTTCCATCCAGGATGGCAACGATCCACCGGAATTCTTGCAATCGTTTTACGATGCAAATGTATCCGAGGGAGCTGCAATCGGTACTAGAATTCTCACAGTGCGTGCCATCGATAAGGATGTACGGCCACAAAACAACCAGTTCTCTTATTCTATCATTGGAGGAAATGTAGCCAAATCCTTTAAAGTTGACCCACAAACCGGTGATATAGAAACGGCAAAACTTTTAGACAGAGAAACCATGGCCAACTTTGAACTGATAGTTGGTGCGATTGATATGGGTTCTCCTCCGCAAACAGGTGTCGCTACCATCAGAATTGAATTATCAGACATCAATGATAACGGACCTGTGTTCGATCCCCCGGAAATCGTAGGCTACATCAGTGAAAATGAACCACCAGGTACGAGCATCATGACACTTAGTGCCACTGATCCAGATTTGCCTCCTAATGGGCCACCGTTTACGTATAAGTTGATTGGCGGTAAACATAACGATCTCGTTACTTTGGATAAACATACGGGTTTAATGAAGTCTACCAGAAGTTTGGATAGAGAAACTATGCAGCCACTGGAATTAATGGTCAGTATCTTATTTATGTATTTACAATGAAAGCAAGTGTTTAAAAGAAATTAATTATATTCATCCGAATGAAAATGTTCTATTCCTGATTAGTTATAATTAGCAATAACTGTTTCAAATAAAATTAGAAAAAAGCTATTTGAACCGAACTAATCGTTTTATTTGTTTGGAATTTCACTGCCAAACTTCAACTGTACTACTTAAATTTAAAATTAATAACTTATTTATCTGAGTTAAAGTATTAACAATCTGTACTAAAATTGTCATATTAAAAGAATAAATCGTTAGGTACAGAGGAATTCCAGGCCCAGCTAGAAATTGAATATAGATGAAAATTAATGATTGAAACATAATTGAATTTAAACTTAATTGTAGATCGAGGTGGAAGATTCCGGCACTCCTCGCATGAAAAGCAAGCATACCATGAACGTTATCGTATTGGATCAGAACGACAGCCCATCCTCACCGCGGTCCGTCCATGTGATGATCCATTCACTGAACGAGATGATCCCTGTGGGAAAAATTGCGGACATCCGGCCGAACGACCCGGACACTGTCGGCGACTACACCTGCAAGATCCTCCAGAGCTCAAGTTCAGGCGTACTCAGTATTCCGAACGGCTGCGATTTGCATATCAATAAAATTACGCCAGGTTCGTACCCAACTTTATAAATTATCCGGCAATTTGCCCAAACGCATTAATAATTCATCGACTCTTTATAATTATCCATTATAAATTGTTCAGGTCGGGCTTATTTGTATACTTTACGCTCGCAAACTGGTCTTCGCCGCACCGTTCCTTTGCGGAAAGTTACGCTGCAAATATTTCTTTCGCACATTCAAGCTTGAAATTGTGAGCCTTATATTTTAAGAAAACCGTGCTGTTTTCTACTTGGGATCCCACGTAAAATACGCTGCTATTAATGATTTAGTATTTTCTAACGCTAATGACTTAAACGTTAAATACATATCTATGTTTAGAAGACAACCCAATTGCGATCTAATTAAATCATACATTTACCTTAACATAAATTATAAATATAAATTTGGACTTAACAAGCATACAATTTTTATCATTATTATATTTTCAGGAGTGGGATATTCCATTAGCGTATCTGGAAACGATGGGTTGCACTCTGACGTGGTGTCTAAAGTCACTCTAGAGTTCATAACCTTCACCAATTCCACTGTTGAAAATTCCGCAACTATTCAGTTAACTGGAATGACTGCCAGCGATTTCCTCAGCAAGCATTATCGAGCATTTATGGACAAGCTTCAAGAAGACCTGAATGCAGATGAAACTCTTTTAATCTACAGCATTGAGGAGTCTGAGCAAGACTTCAAAATATTTGTAGCTATTGACTCACCTCAGGGTTTCCGCTCTAAACAAAATGTTATCGATTATCTTACACGAAAGAAAAGGCAACTGCAAAACATAGTTGAAAACTTGCCAATGAACATTGGCTATTCAGCCTGTCAAATTGACAGCTGTCAAAATGATGGCATCTGTCAAGATGAGATCGTTGTTGATGAAAGTGCTAAAATCACTGATAGTCAATCATTGATTTTAACATCGCCGAAAATTTACCATCAACTAACTTGCACGTGTGCGGATGGATTTACTGGAGAACGTTGTGAAAAGAAGCAGGATCCTTGCTCTCCGAATCCTTGTCATATGGTAAAGTTTTATTTATTGTTTATTTGTAACAAGTGTCTTAGTAGAAATATAATCATAGGCCAATATTGGCTTACACATTCATGGGCAATGGGCCAACATTGACTCTGTACTGGCCCTGTATTGGACTTTCTCAGGCCCTGACTATGAGTATAATGCCTTACCCGTACAACGCTCACTTTGGCACACCAAACTTTGTCCAAGATATGGCCTCGTGTGGTACACCTGGATTAACCCCATTTCAAATGACAAATTTTGGCAAACCAATGCTGGGCCTAGATATAGCCTGATATATTGACCCCAAATATAGTCAGAGCCCGAGATAATTTTAATTTAAAAGATAATATACATACATATACAGAATTTAAAAGATAATATACATTAATGTATATTATTGTAACAACATATTTTTTGTATATAAAATTATATTGAAAAATTAAAAATAAACTTACTTTTAAAAACAGAAAATAGGACGTTTGGAAGTTAGGTTAAAATATTGTTCATAAGTGGCGGAAAGAAAAACATGTACTTACTATTTGTATTATATACAGCAAACCATTTTTGATAATTCGGGCATACTAGGATAAAGGTTTACTAGAGTGCACTGAAAGAACACCGTCATTGCCCTTAATATAGGAGTTTAGTTTATTTCCCTGTTAAAAAGGAAATAATAATTATTTCTGGTATCAAATTGATTATTTTCGATGCTAAGAAAGATCAATAAAGAGGCATTTTCCGTGCACTTGTTACAAAAATATAATTTAAACAAGTCTAATAAGTTTAAATAAAATATTTGATCAACTCTTATTAAAAAAGTGAAATAGTATATTTTAAGATGAAACATCAATCGTTTCACAGAATAGTTTAATTGTAAAAAATTCTCAATGATAAACCATTTGTTCACAAGAGGCGATATTGATTCAGTGTAAAATATTTTTATTTATGATTTGTAATTACACTGAGAAAAATATGATAGAGTAAAGTAGTATTTGTGTTAGTAAACCGAATGCTTGCAATTTGTTCGAACATTGTAAGGCATATTACGAATAGTGATAGGAAAAAAGCTTCACAATGTTCGAATAAAATACGAGCAAATGTCTTGTGGATTCGGTTTACTAACACAATTTACTAACACTTACCACTTCAAAATTTTTAATATTAAATTAGAATAACATGTATTTTAATAAAATAAAAATAGTACTCCGTTACTATTGCACAGCGGTTTTAAGTGAAGGAATTTCTAGTGTTAATTAAACACCCAATTTTAGGGGGCTCAATGTCGTCGTTTGGGATACGATTTCCGTTGCGCCTGTCCAACCAATCGTGAAGGAAAACTGTGTGAAGTGGAACGCGGAGACGTTTGTGCAAATAACCCATGCAAGAATGGTGGTTCTTGCAAAGAAAGTCCTGATGGCTCAAGTTTCTTCTGTCTTTGCCGAGCAGGTTACAGAGGGAATCATTGTGAAGCTATTACTAACTCTTGCAGACCGAATCCTTGTTTACACGGAGGACTTTGCGTCAGTCAAAAACCAGGGTAAATTTTAATCACACCAAGTTGTTTCTCAAAATATAAAAAATTAGATATACTTCCCATCTTTGGTCAAATATTCGCAAATATACGTAAAATGAAATTGCGTGTCCATAAAAAAATATTACTGAGTGATATTTGATAATTAGCGCAATTATTATCTTTATGTCATCTATGTAAAAAATTGAAATTTGTTCATAATTATATTGTTAATTTTTAGATACAGTTGTAGTTGCCCAGAAGGTCGTTATGGTCGACATTGTGAAAGGTCGACTTTCGGTTTCGAGGAACTTTCATACATGACTTTTCCCTCACTTGATAGTAACACGAATGATATTTCCATTATCTTCGCAACAACGAAGCCGAATTCTTTGTTACTATATAATTATGGTCATCAAACTGGAGGCCGCTCTGATTTCATCGTCCTAGAATTGATTAACGGGAGAATCGTGTTTTCATATGGTGGTGCTCGCAGCGCTATTACTTTATTAACAATCAAGTCTATGAATCTAGCGGATGGGGAATGGCGTAAAGTAACAGCTACGAGAAACGGTAGAGTTGCTTCATTGAGTGTTTCAAAATGCAAGGAACATGGGGATATTTGCGACGATTGTCGTTTAAGAGACAGAAACTGTTACGTAGATGGCACCGGACCAACTGGGTACGTAATTTTTTGTTTCTTTCCCTTTTAGTACTTCATTTCAATCCTATTATTACCCCGTACATTTATTACATTTGTACATTTATATAAACTATTTATTTGACAACTTTTTCGACATAACTCGTTTAATTATTCACATCTAAATCAAATTTCTCGCTTGCAGCACTCTGAATTTCAACAACAACCATCTTTTACTTGGTGGTTTAACAACAGCGGATCCTATCCTTGAACGACCTGGACAAGTACACTCAGATGATTTTGTTGGTTGCATTTATTCAGTATCGATAAACGGTCGATTATTAAATCTCACAAATCCGATATCATCAAAGAATGTGAAATCGACTTGTGGAAGATCAGAGCAAAGTCCGTGCTCAAGAAGAAAAGAGGATTCTGGTTCAGCTTGTGGAATGAATGCAAAATGCTATGATAAATGGCACCAAGTGTCGTGTCAGTGCGACGATATAACTGCCCCTAATTGCAGGAGTGCTTTGGAACCGATTACACTTAGTGAGAGGGGATATATTGAGTTTAAGGTTTGTGTTTTATTAATATTTTAAATTTTGTTATTTATGAAATAATTGTTTAATTGCAACGTGGAGAATTATAATTATATATTTCATTTAATAATAATATGAAAAATAAATTTTAGATTTCTCAAAAACATCGCAGAATGCAATTGCTAGAGAATATCTACGGTGGCAGCACCATGTGGAGTAATCATCGAGATAAGAGAACAACAAATGAAGATATTAATTTGTTTACAACCACGTTTACCCCCGCAAAATCTTTCGGTCTTATGTTCAGAACTGTAAAGCCAGATGGTTTATTAATTTATGCAGCTACCAACAAACATTTTACTTCCATCGAGGTAAGTTTTCATAATTTATTAATACAAAACTTACAATAACTTCGTAATAAAATTAATGTTTAAAAGCAATTATAGTGATACAATTAGACAATTGCATAAAAAAGTTTTATTCTATACTTATTTCATATAACACGAAAAATTTATTGTATATACGATATACAATATCAATACATTATATTATTTACAGCTGCGCGAAGGACGAATTTTTTATTCTTCGGCTTCTCTTCTTGGCTCTCCTGTAAACATGAGTGGATCAACCAAAGGTGTTCTGTCAGATGGTCTTTGGCATAATTTAACTCTTCACGCTCACTCCCGTGGCTTACGCATTTACGTAGATGGCGCTTTGATCGGTGAGGAACTCGACCTCGCAGGCGTACATGACTTCCTCGATCCATATCTATCTACCCTTACACTTGGTGGAGTCCGACCCGATCTTTATCACAGCGCCCACAACAACCTCAACCCCAAAAGCTTCGAAGGATGCCTAGCTAATTTCACCGTGAACCACGAACTACAACCATTTAACGGCTCTGGGACAATTTTTCCCGAGGTTGTTTACCATGGAAAAGTGATTTCCGGATGTCGAGGACCAATTGGTATTAGTGCCGCAGCGACCGCAGATCCGCTCAGTATCGGCATTACTTTAGTCATCGTTTTCTTCATCACACTCTTAATCGCCATTCTCGTGAGCTTTGTAGTTTTCCGGTTACGTCGTCAGAACAAGGAAAAATCTGCATCAAGTATCTCCAACAAGAATACCAATGCAATAATAACGGGTAATTCTTTAGTCGGTCAGAATGAATCACTGATATCGCGTCATGAAAACACCTACATTTCGGACGCGGGTGAATTACGTGTGGGTCATCTAGCACCAGAACTTATTTCGAAGAAATACAAAGACCGTGATGCCAGCGCTCCTCAACGACCCGACATAATAGAACGTGAAGTAACAAAGTCGCCACCGATTCGCGATGAACATCCTCCGCTGCACCCGCTACCCGCTCATGCCCATGAGCGTCCTCCTGCGGAACCCGAAATGGCTGAACATTACGATCTGGAGAACGCGAGCTCCATCGCACCTAGCGATATCGACATAGTGTACCATTATAAGGGTTATCGTGACGGTATTCGTAAGTATAAGGCCAGTCCACCACCCATCAGCGGTTTCACGAATCATCACAAACATACAGGTCAACAGCATCGGCACTCCGGTCCCTTTCCCCGAGCTATGCCGCCGCCAGTTGTGGGCCAGCCACCAGGTGGAGCCCCTAAATTGCTACAAAGTACGCCGCTAGCGCGACTGTCGCCCTCTAGTGAATTGTCTGCGCAACAGCCCCGCATTTTGACGCTTCACGATATATCCGGAAAGCCACTGCAGAGTGCACTGTTAGCCACCACAAGCTCTTCTGGGGGTGTTGGTAAAGATGCGATGAATTCTAACAGTGAACGAAGTTTGAATTCACCAATTATGAGTCAATTATCTGGTTCGAGTGCCAGTCGTAAGGCACCACCATCTAATAACGAAGGGAATAATAACGGCGGCCTAACTGCCGACGAAATTAAACGACTGAATTCGCGACCCAGGACGTCTAGTCTAGTTTCTACCCTTGATGCGGTTAGTTCGAGCAGCGAAGCCAGAGGGCGCCACTTGCATAGAAGGCACAGCCCACCGCCGGAAAGGTTGAAAAGGAGGAATTCGTCAACAACGGACGAGAGTGGCAATGATAGTTTTACGTGTTCAGAGATAGAGTATGACGCAAACTCGTTGGTTGGGGATAAGAGGGAGGATGACTTGTATAATAAGCCTGAAGACGAGACACCGCAGAGGCCCAACGAGAGCTCACAATCTACCAAGAATACGAATATTAATTATAACGGTTTTGACAGTTCGTTTAGAGGATCTTTAAGTACACTAGTGGCGAGCGACGACGATGTTTCGACCCATATGGGGGGATTATATAGGCCACCTAGTAATAATAATGAGGGGTCATCGACTAATACAGCTCTGAGCTGGGATTATCTGCTCAATTGGGGACCCAATTTTGAAAGTCTCGTGGGAGTTTTTATTGATATAGCGGAATTGCCAGATAGTGCGAACAGAGTTCAAAATACCCTAAGGTTACCACCAGGTATTACCAAACCATCAGAAGAATACGTTTAAAAAGAATTGACCAGACAAAGTTTTGAACTTACATGATACTTTGAGATTTTACATGTTGCTATAAATTTGTGAAAGTATTGAATTTATTAGATCTTCTACATATTTTATTACAGTATTAAAACTTATTATGATGAATCATTTAAAAGTATTATATACAAAAAAAGAGTCTTATGAAAATGATTATTAGGAAATTGTCAGTTTTTAAAAATAAAAGTAGTCTCAAAGTGTCATAAAAAATTTAGAATTGAATTTCATCACACTGAAACCAGATTTGTCTTGCCATAACAATGAATTGTTGGAAATTCTTTGTAAGTAGCAATTAAGAATTATTTTCCTATTATGGCATCTTGTATCAGGGTGTCCAGGAACTTGTACAGTTAATGATAGTGCAATTAAAAAAGGCACGAAAACAGTAGGCTAGAATTACACTTTATAAATATAATTTTATTTTTTGGTCTTTTCCATTTTTTGTTCAGTTTACAGTTTTCGTGACTTTCTAATAGGTATAAAATACTCCAGCCATGGTGCAATGTTTCTTTTCTCGATTTCAAAAAGTCTTAGGGAAAACAAACTCCGGCGTAATTTATTTCGATAGTAAAGCGTTTATTTATTATGTTAGATGCATTAAAATTGTATTTTAGTTTTTCATAACTTTTATTTTTTATTTTTTTCAAAAATCGTACGTAACAGGGTATAAATGTATAACGAGAAAAACGATGTAAAAATCATGTTGAGACTGATTTTTGTACTTTAACTGCCATGTTTTATTTTTTATTCGTTAAATTATGAACATAATATTTTGTTTCGATTTCTGTAAATATTGCGTGTACAAAGGTTAATGTTGAATGTATGAAAAGCGAGTGTTACGTGTGTTGTACTTTATTATATTTTGAATAAACAATTTCTATTTGTAAAAATCTACTATTTTTTTACCTTAGACATTTCTTTACTTCTTTAAATTTTTTTCAAATAGTTTTATTATCAAATTTATATATTAATTTTTATTTCAGGTTAAAATATAAAATATTTTTGGAAAATTATTTATAATCAGTTAGAAATAAAATTTGCATCACTTTATTTTTCCAACGTTTCATTGCAAATTTGAGCATAGTATAATGTTAAAAATCATTAGAAAATTTTTTCATTTCAAAATTTTCAATACTTTAGAATAATTAATTTATATCGTTAAATAATGATTAAAAATCAATAGAAACATCTTAATTATTTTTTTTATTTTTTATTGATATAAGATCCATGCATCTCCACAAAGTATTTAGTATAAAAGAGTTGATATGGTATATTTGGTTCACATTACAATACTTTGAGTAATACTAAGAGTTAAAAAATCTTAATCACTGTAATTAGCACTGAATTACCAGTTATCCAAAAATTCGAATCCAGTCTTTGGAATTTCAGTCTCCTTGTTGATAATGTGTGACGATTGAAAGCTCTTGTAAGAACCAGGAGTGTCTAACAAATTTTCTTCCATGGCGTCATCAGATTTTGGAAGCGCTGCAAATTTATTATATTTTGTTATATTTAAATTATTATTTTTTAATATATTTATATTTATATAAATGTAAATATAATAATAAATATATATACTAATATATTTACAACACACATTTTAGTTTAAGTAATTTTAATAGTAAGAATTTATAAGTAATAATTAATATTTAAATATTTTATATAAATAAAAAAATTATTTAATATTAACTGAATTTTATATTTAAATGTTTCATAATAACAATTTAATTACTTAATGTTTTATGATATAAGGACCAGAACAACTTCATAAATAGCGATTTCATAAGTAATTAAAATCGTAAGAACGACAAAGTTTTCGAGTCATATACACGTGTAGAATATTTTGATAATGCTCTAAATAATTACATTACTTGTATATGAATAATTTGAGAAGAAAATTTGTAGAACATTTTAAAAACTTACATTAAACATGATTTGTTTTTAAATATGTTTGCAAATGTAATCTGCCAGCAAAAAAAGAATGTATTTGTAGCATCTTTATATTTCTTTTATGTGTTCATATATAAAAAGATGTGTGTAGTACATTTTGAGGATGTCTTGCGATTTCAATATTCGATATGAAACAGTCATTTTGAAGATGCTCCCAACCAATACGGCCTTGGCTCCAATATTCTTAGTTTAGTTTGATTTAAAAAAAATAGATAGCACGGGCGCTTCAAAAATTACAACATAATATAATTTCCAGGAGTGTAATTTATGGGTGTACGAAATACAATTATTATAATTTGAAACCTTGCCTCATTGGTTAGCTTTGATGAACATTAATACCTTGAGTGACCAAAATGGACACCGTGTATCTTTATAAAGGTAAATATATTTCTACTTTATTGAAATTAAACTAGATTTAAATTCAGTAAGGTGCTTTTAAATAGAATTCAAATAATAATATTAAGAGTAATAACAATAGAGATAGTAAATAATGTATAAAAAGATGAATACCAGAATCTGATTTGAAAAATACTGATTCCGATTGACTATCCGATTGATAAAAGCTAAAGTGATTGGATGAGTCATATCCATCGTCTGATAGGTCGTTTGTCCGTTGTATTTGCAGCTGATTAGAAAATCTTGGTGATTTGATGAGGTAGTTAAAATTTTTACTCTTAGTTTGATTAGAATCGTCAAAAATATTTAAATTCATCTGTGATTGAGTCATGAAGGAAAATGGAGCGGAATGTTCATCCTTCCAATGTAGTGTCTGCAAATAAATATTTATCTTGAAACTGTAAATTGTAAACTTAATCTTAATTTTTTTTATATTAATTTTAAAATATTGTTTGATTTAGACTTTTTGATAAATTTCATATTAGTGTTAATTTTATTGGCTTTATTTTGTTTAAAAAAAATTTTTTAGCAATTATAGATATTTTACAAGCATTTTTGAAATAAACTTGACGTGGCTCAATGGGTAAAACTTTAAATCTGTACTTGTAACAAAATCAATTTAAAGTTTGAATATTTGTAATTCAATATAAATTTGAATTCTGCTGTTATTATAAACATAATAAAAATCAATCATTATCCCACTGGAAGAAAAGAATATAAAAATTAAGCTTTTTCAAAAAAAAACAGGGTGCTAAGGTTTTTGAATTTAAGTATTTACTGAATACTTATTATCGATTGAACAAAATTTTCAATTTTTATTTAGCCAGATAGTTTTCTAAAGAATTTTAGATAAAATTCTTTCCCATTTTTTAAACGATTAAATTTTCTTAGTTATCCCTAATAGCGCAAAATATTTATACAATATCATATAAATATTTTTTCAATCCATTTTATATATCTTATTAATATTTATATACATCTATCTGTATTTTATACATATTTCGTAAATATTCTATAAATGT
>JABFPN010003866.1:0-16685 GCA_022817305.1 Leptoteleia sp. ZL-2020
TCCTTATTTGCACTGAGAGAAATATACTTAGAATATGTACGATTATTGTAAGATATTTTTTCTTATCATATCTATAGTAAAAAATCAACATATATGGTCCATGTAAGTTTTAACAATTTCATATAAGGAAATAAAAGATTCGTATATGGACATATATGGTTTTTCTTAATCTATATATACTCATATACACACAGTTTTTTCAAGACAAAAGCAGCTAAAGACGGTTGAGGATCAATTATGATATGGGGTGCAATGACTCGATCTGGAACTGGTCCAATTTATAAAATTAATGGAATAATGGATCAACATGTATATGTAAATATATTAGACACCGTATTGTACCATACTGGAAACGTTTGCGATCGAGAAAACCGATTCTGCAAGCTGACAACAATCCAAAGCATACTAGTAAAAAGGCCAAAGAATTCTGGAAAAAGAAAAAAATTCAATTTTTGGATAAACCATCACAATCTCCAGACTTGAATCCTATAGAAATGCTTTGGATTGATGTCGATAAGCACGTTAAACAGCAGAACCCTTAAAATTTAACAGAATTATGGCAACGTATTCAAGATGGTTGGGCATCAATATCTCCTGAGCGCTGTCAAAGGCTTGTGGGACTCTGTAAAATCAGCAAAAGGCTCCCAACTAAATATTAGTTGTCGAAAATATATTAATTAATATTTATTTATGTTTTTGGAGAAATTAATCGTTTTTATTACCAAATAATAAATTACGTTTTTGCTGTCCTTAAGTATATGAACTAGATACATTTATTTTGAATTAAATTATTTAATATAAGTTTATGTAATTTATTATAAAATAGTAACAAAATATATACAAACATGTTAGAAATATGTTATAATTTAATTAGAAATATAATATATTAGTATTTCATCGTATGTAATCAAATTTAGTTAGTTATTTTCTATGTCCTTAAGTACGTGAGCGCCACTGTAAGTTAGATATATTGTTTGGCCATTATTGGGATAAGTAGAAATTATAATTATCGTAGCCAAACAAATTCAACACAGTGAAATCCAAGTAGTTTTCGTTTCGAAATGAGGTTATGTCGAGTCCCTATAGGATAAGTGTATGGTTAAATCAGCTATACAGTTTATGTAACGTTTAAATATTTATTTTAGTCGATTTAATATCTAGGTTCTTCTGCAAATAGAATAAATTCTTACTAAATTAGTTAAAAATTGCTTGATAAACTCATTTAACTACCAAAGCGAATACTTTTTTTTCCGTGGACAAATAAAAATTCCGCTCGTTGTCACGTGAAATTTTTGGTGGGAAATTAAAAGCGCCACATTTGTTCAATCGTACTTCTTCTTTTTATCCTCACACCCCCCCCCTTTTTTTTTTCTTTAATTCGATTGTAGCTTCTCGGAAATTACAATCTCGTCGAATTGAAACATGAAATACTTCTCATAATTACATGCTACGGCGTTGAATTGTTGGTCTCGCTATAAATAATAGAATCGTAATATCTTGATTTTCGGTGTAACTATTCCGAGAAAAAGATGAAACGCCCGGGACGTGTATTCCTCGTCAAATATTCATGAAAATAAATGTACAAAGGATGATGTGAGAAATTACGAGTTTTAATGGCGTATCGATCGCGCTAAATAGATAAAATGTTGGCAAAAAACATTAAAATATTGGGGCAAAAAAATTTAATGAAATACAATTTTTCTGGCGAAATGAATTCTCTTTTTTCTCCCTTCCTTTTCTTTCAATTTTTTTATGCATACGTAATGTGGAAAGAAAAAAAGTGATACATAAAAATTTTGGTATGAAAATGCTTGTTGCTGTGCTGAGGTTTAGAGTTATAAAATTGTAAAATCGATAATTTAATTTTAACTCTTAACAAAAGGAAAGATAAATTATAAACAAACAAATTACAAAAAAAACATTACACAAATGATAGCGTGAGGTATGGAAAATGAAAATGTAAATAAAAAAAGTAATGTCTTTGATTAATTGAACGCGGGCCGATAAAAGTTATCTACGTTAAATTAATTAAACATCTGTAAACAACGTTTAATAACATTTTCAGAGGCATCGAAAAATCTAGATGGGACGATAATTCTTATAGGGAGATATTTGTAGAAATAATTTTTATGAGAAGGGTTTGCAAAAATGTCAATGGTGATGTATCATTAGTTATTCACAAACTATCAATTTGTTTTCAATTATCAGCATACGAGTTTGCGCGCTAAAATGATCAACGACTCGAGATAGGGACAATTTTATCGGCGAGATATTATGGGATACTATATCAAAAACAGATTTTTGATAATCAACTCTAATTAATCAAATTAAAAGATTTGAATTTTCTAATCGCAAAAATGAAAAGAAAATGAAAACTGAGCGTGAAAAATAAGTATATTTAAAGATACACTAGAGTTTATCTAGCAATTTTTAACTAATTTAGTAAGAATTTATTCTATTTGTAAAAAGATCTAGATATTAAATGGACTAAAATGAATATTTAAACGTTACATAAACTGTATGGCTGGTTCAACCATACACTTATCCTATAGGGACTCGACATAACCTCAATTCGAAACGAAAACTACTTGGATTTCACTGTTTTGAATTTGTTTGACTACGATAATTATAATTTCTACTTATCCCAATAATGGCCAAACAATATATCTAACTTAAATAGAAATTTAGTAGTGCACTTCGTATTTTTTTTCCATGTCGATGTCGGATTCGTGGGACAAAAGTTGCCGCGTGGATTATTGCTTGGTCGTTGCTCGGAGTAGCGTAATGAATTATATTTCGGGCGCGGTGTACGAGCGTCGAGGTAACGGGAAGAGCGATTACTTTGAATCTTAGTTAATCAACGTCACACGATCGATTACATGCGCAGCGGACCTGTGACAACTGCGTAAAAAGTGATAACATTACTTTCACAAAAATAATGCCACCCGACAACGCTGACCGATTATTAACAGCTCTTTTTCAGTCGATAATTTTCTCGTCGTCAACTATTTGCATTATCACGCTCGATAGTTTATTTTCCTTTGTTGTTTAGCCAGAGAATTGTGAGAGAAAAGTAGAGGGGGGGAAAAAAAATTGAAGGAACAAATAAGAGTAAACGAAAAAGGTTTTTAATTTAAATCTGCAAATCATTTTTAAGGTTTTATTACCGTGGAGAAAAAATGGTTAATGGTAAAGTTTAAAACATTTTACTTGAATTTCAGGGATACCTTTGAAAAGTGAACATTTTTACTGTTAAAAATAGGATTTATGAATTGAAAAGTATGATTTATGAAATGAAACTGTGTAAGGTTCTTATTTTGTTTTTTTTCATTATTTATGATAGAAATAATTGCTGTTTGTATCTGTAAATCGTTATTAAAAAGTACTCGCTTGGAGTAATAAAATTATCTCGCTTAGGGAACAAGCGAGTGAAATTTGAATTTGGCGCGCAAATTTAAACCCTCGAAAATGATATAATATTTTGAAATATAAATTGGTAATGAATATAATTTATTAATAAATAAAATTCCTGCACATTTTTATTATTCTGTAAATATTTTATTCCTCGGTTCTGAGTTAAAAATTTCAGAAATGTTATTTTTCATTTTAATTCATAAGGATTATGAGAATTTAAATTACAAACTGATTTAAATGTTGGGGCGATTATGATGAAAATGCTTGAGTTGCTGGAATTAAATCAAATTAACCGCACACGACACGAAGAAATTGAATTTACATCTTATGCCATTGTAACAGGATCGCCATTCCGGATTAAGGCTGATCAAACTCTACGACTCGACAAGTCCTCGTGATTTACTCAAAAATTTCTGATTCAAATCTGGGTTATGTACACACGTGTTGTATATATTACCAACAATAAAACGAACGATTTTTTTCCCCTTTCTTTTATTTATAACCATGCTTAAAAGTGGTCAGTATTTTAATTTAATCGCAGAAAAATAGAAAGAGTAAAAATGAAATAAAAATTGAAAGGAGGAAAAGTTAATTTTTCACAAATTTACACCGATAAAGGGGTGAACTTTAAAACATATTACATCAACTTGGGGAAATCTCTAATAAATGAATTATGTTAGAATTTAAAAGCAATAAAAATGATAATTGTAAGAGTAAATTTTAGTATTATTGAATTAAATGCAATTACAAAGTTTTTAAATATTACTATTATTTAAAACAATAACTTTGTCAACGTATCTTTAAATTGATAAAAATAGTAATTTATGACATACCTTTTTTATCTTTCTATTTATATATATATTTTTATCAGTCTATATATATATTTTTCGTTATCTGTACACGAATATTTACAATACATTTTATTCCCTATACAAAATGTAATAAAATATTGAAAGGAAAATATCCATAACTTTTTTTTTCTATTTTTAATCTGATTTTGGAATTTAATTGAAAAGCAAAAAAGTGATTTAATTTTGAAATTTTATTTTAAACACGAAATAAATGTAAAAATAATTGTTTCCTTCTTGTATCTCCAGTATTGATTTTTATTTTCCCTCTGTACTTGGTATTAAATGAATTAATACAAATCCTGAATTCACTACTACATGTATTATATATACATATATATATATATATGTAACACGTGCCCAGCTTTAAAAGCGTTTCCATCATAAAATTTTTCAAAATAAGAACAATAATACAAAGTATTTAACAATTTTTTTAGACCATATTTTTTAACATTATTCCATAGCCACTTTTTTCATAGTTTCAAATAGTTTTTACACTTTTTTTTTATGTTATAATGTTATCTTTGTGCAGAGAAGTTATTTTTATATCATCAATATTCACCCCAAATAAGGTTGACGGTAAAACTGTAAGGGATCGTGCCAACTTCCGTATGTCTCTGTCTTTTAGCCATCAATATGTTCCAAATAAAAAACCTTTATTAAAGCTTGATAAGGTGTTATTAACAACGACGTATCGGGGATACTTTTGAAGTATTTTACGAGCCTATTGTGACATTGAAACAATATCTTTTAATAAACAAAAGATTAAACAAATAAACAATTAAGACAATCTTTATAATACGAACTTTTAACAAATTATTTATTTGAAATTGGAAATTTAATTCTTTCCTGATAAATTAAATCTGATAAAATCTCAACTTTCTTAATGATTATGCACTGTTTGCACAATTTATACAAACAATTCTTATTAAATGACAATACATATACACTTATGAAATTTATTATAACGATTCAATAATTGTCCTACTTTAAATACCATTTGTTTTTAACATTCAATTTTGCCCGAAACTTAATATTTCTCATCATTACTTTGTCTTTAACGCCAAATAATTAATTAAAGCAATTAAAATTAATTGACTCTTCTCTTTTTTTTACCTCATTAATTAACTATTCGTAATTCACTTCGTTCCTCCTTAAGATTTCAATCTTCCCCCCCCCCCCACTCCCTTCTTTAATCGCAATTAAATAAATGTTAAACGCGACTCTAAATTACGACCGACTCGGTATCGACTTATGATTTTCAGGCGAACTTCGGTGATTAATTTATTTCCAACGAAAACTCAGATAAACGTTGAAAATCAGGTAAAATTGAATTGTGGCTCGGAATGATCTGCATACCTAAAAGCGACCATTTTTCTTTTCTACCTGTACATCACCTTTTCTTACGTTTCTTTTTACACGTACTCCCCTGAATGCGATTTTAAAGTACAAAAATACAATGGACGGTACTATGAAAGGTAATAAATTTAGAACTGACTGTGCAATGTTATATTCAAATTCGACCATTGCATAATTTCACGTAAAGAAGAAGAAGAAGAAAAAAAATTGTGACTTTTGGTTTAAATTTTTGTATTGTAATTGCGCATAAAGGAAAGGGCAAGTACAATTGCAATTGGGCCAGTATTTATGGGGCATTTGAAATTAATTAATTTGCGCTCAGAAAGAAGTGTCATAAATTAAAAATGTTATAACTGTGCAAAGAATATGGGAAATATTTATTGGGATATATATTAGGAAAGTAAATATGTCTGGTATGAATAATAGTGAAGTTAAGGAATTACGTATAATATAGGAAATTGGCAGGGTCTATTGGCCCAATTTTGGCATAATATTGGCAGTCAAAGACATGTCAACTCCTATGTATATATGCCAGAATTGGTTCAAACTCGTACGAGTACTTTTGACTGAAAAAAATTGTTTTGTATTGTGTCATTAGTTAAACAGTACTAGCCCAGTATTATCATTTCTGTATAGATTTTTATTGGCTTTATATTGGCATGATAATTTGACAGTACTAGTAACTCTGGTACCAATATCCTCCATTTTTGACCCAGTACATTTCCTACTAGGTAGCTTTCAATTAAAACATAATAAAAATTACTTTTATGCTTATCATTTTTATCTTCTTTGGTAGTAAAATGTTTCACTTTTCAGATATATCCCTATATATACATAAAATATTTAAAATTTTACTATCACTTTATTCTCAATGTAGGGGATGTTTAAAAAGTTAAATACATATTTTTTAAAATCTAAAATAAAATTGGTGTTTATATCCTTAAATTTATTATTATTTTTTAAATAATAACCATACTATATTTCTGACTGATAAGGTACTTTTTATCACTAAATTCTTTACCACGATTTTATCAAACGTCCTACCCCAAAATGACTTACTGAAACTCCCTAATTTTTCGATACATCCGGTGAAAACAACCGAAAATTTATAGTTCAATTCACGTCTTACCAGTTGAACTGGTAAATGGCACAAACATTCCCCCCCCCCCCTGTAAAATATTTTATCAGTTTATGAGGGGGGAAAACTCATTTTTTCCCCCCCGAGTACATGACAATGGATTGATAGTAATACCAAAAACTGGCATAATCTTCTTAATTACAATTTTATGTTTGTAAAAGGTTTAAAGATATATCTGTAATCAGCGACATAAAACAGATGCGTTGTAAACTAGCCCTTATGGTCATGAAAGGTACAGCAACTTTGAGCCGTCTTACAAAGTAAATACAGCAATCATTAATCAAAGTCAGACATCGCCGAGTGGAAGATTTCTAATTGTTTTCTAGGTAGTTCATTTGGTAGCCGAATGTACACTTTCGCTGCTCTATAGGAATAAAACCAAAAAATAAAAAAAAAAAAAATAAATAAAATAAAAAATAAACAGAAAGACGAAAGGAAAAAGAAGAGATAGTAAAAGAAAGTTCACGTACATTCTTCCCTATTTTACATTATCTCATTTCTTTGTTCGCTAATAAAAGGTGCGTCCTTTGTTCTTATTATTAGCGACGAGAATCGCACGAAGAATAGATGAAGTAACGGTAATTTTTACCATTGTGCGTAATTATGGTGACAATACGTATTTTGACTAAAGTGAACCACTACTTTTCAGTGCATTTGGCAATTTTTTTAAAGCGAGGACTTTCCGTCGGATTCACCGAAAAAATTCAAAGGCAAATTTTAAGAAATTTATTGCAGTTACTTGTCAGAGTCAATTATTCAAAGCGTCTAGGGGTGTATGGGTAGAGGGACAGGTATTCGTCGAGTAATGGTGACAAATTCAATTCAAATACGTTGAAAGTTCAAGAAGGATGAGAAAAGAACATTGATGAATTGTTCGGTATAGTTGAGTAATTTTAAGTTTAACTTTTTCACAATTTAGAAATACTTGTCATAAGAACTGTAAATTTCCCGCGCGCCCGTTTATTAGTTCATAATTATGCAAATCAATATTTTACGCGCGTAATTTGTATTCAATTACATTAGCGGCGATTAGCCGCTGTCAAATGATACGTTACATTGTCAATTGATTTTGTAATCGAGATTGATTAAAATCAAATGTTTTGGAGGTTTAAATTGATTTCGACATTTTCGAGTTATACTTTGACAAGTTTTTTTTTTATATAATAGTTCGTTTAGAAGATGCTATTGGATGGGACTTTAATGCCACGAAATATTTTTGAAATCATTTGTAAATATTTGTAAAATTAAAAAAAAAGTTAGATTTAGAGTTATTGAAGTTTTACCAACCTATGAAAATATTTTATATAGGTGGCATATATGCCATACATATGCCATATATATGCCACATATATGCCACATATAGGCCCACATATACGCCACATATATGTCACATATATCTCGCATATATATTGACATATATATACCTACATAATTTTTTTCCATGGGATTGTCCTTAGCATCGATTACATAAATTTACAGTAATGTACCGAGTTATCTCAATGACCATACAAGTGATCCAACATTTTTTACACTTATCTACGCATATGCCGGATCTTGTCATTTAAATTGGCTCATGACAAATCCATCGAATATTCAAATTTCAGTTAACGAACTGCTATATTAGCCGGAGTTTGCGTGGCGATTTGTCATTAATATTCGATGCCGTGGCGCATTAATCATAACACTGAAATATATAATAGCGCGCGTATTAATTATAAATAAATAATTTTTAACTCGGTAAAGTGCATTACTTATAATGTCACGAATGCGTGGTACAGTGGATGAAAAGTTAATTAAAATAATTATTTAATGATATTGTTTCTTAAAAAGAAAAAGATTATTTATGTTGAAATTCATGCCAAATATGGGTATTATAAATATGCAAATATTTATAAATATTTAAATATTTATAATATTAATAATTATATCCTTAATTTCAATATCTTTGAAATATAATATTAAAAATTAATTTAAAAAAAATATTGAAAATCAATAAAACATATTTCATTGATATGTATTTTGCAAAATTTTAATTAACAAACAGATTTATTAATTTGACAATAAAATTTCTTTGTTATATGAAAAAGTATTTATTATTTAACGTGGAATATTTGTTGAATGGAGATGAAATTATTTATTGTGCCATCAGTGTGAATCCGTAAACGTAACAAAACTTGCAAAGTAAACGTGTGCCTCCAACAAACATCTTGATCAAATGTTGCATTTCATTTAAGGGATAATTGATTCTGTACCAATTTAACTGTGGCATGCAAATCCTGACACCGAGTGGACAGTCACGCAGTTAAATATTAAATATTAACATTTGGAAATCGATGGGAAGCGCCATTTTCAAAATGCGAACTGTAAATAAATTCAAATTTCTGTATCGAGCCTGCTTCAATACGAACAAATATACGTCGTTAAATAAAATAAATGCGAAGGTTTTCTTACTGATCTCCTTCAATAACATTATATAATATATGACTAAGCCGAGAGAAAAATCATAATATAATATAAAATGTTGAATAAAATTGTATTCCAAATCATTGATAAAAAAAACTGTTTAAAAATGCTCGAAATACCGAACACATTTTCCTTCCTATTACTCGCTTATAATTGCCTTGTGCGTGGGTGGTTTAAAAAAGAGAAAAAAGTTGGTATTTTAGCACAAAAGCGATACTGCAGTTTCCACTTTCCTTGACGACCACTTGATTTCAAGTCTCTCTGTGCAAATTTTTATATTTATAAAATACCAATATTGATTTAATATCGGAACCTAATTAATAATTTCTTTAAAGAAATAAAGCGGATGGAGAGCTTTGCGTAGGAAGGGGGGGGGGGGGTAAATTGCATTTAATAAAGTTTTGAGTTTTAAAATTGAAATACTTGGAATTTAATAAAAGCCGAGTTGAAACGAACAAATAAAGCGGAGAAAAAAAAATCATCAAAGAGATAACTCCGACGTTATATTTTTATTTTATACTTTTATTTATATTGGAGCAGAACTTCTAACGGGTGGGTAAACCCACTTAGAGCCAACTTCATATAGAACGAAACTGTAATTACAGGATTAGCAAAAAAAGTTTTGAGTCATTTAAATTGCGATTCAGTCATATTTTGATTGAAGTCGTTTGAGTTGGTAGTCCTGTCATGATATAAAAGTGTTAATTATTTGAATGACACGATTAAATAAGGATGCACTATATGTCCCTTACAGATTTTTGGAATTTTTGGAACGGTAGCAGGATTGCCAACTCAAATGTTTTTCTAATTATTAGAATTGGGGTACCACTTGTCTCATTATCCAGCATTATTATATTATACAGGAACACATAGAGTCCAGGACTACTATAGTACTTTTCTCTAATGTTTGTAAACATTTGTAAGGTCAAATTAACGAAACAAAAACAATAATATTGTTTATTTACATCCAAAGTGCACAAGAATGGACGTAAATACAAAACAAAAACAAAGTCTATTTACACTTTTGTATGCTGAAAACGTTTCATTTTTCAGTACCATATCCAGTACTTATTTCCCAGGACAAAAACTCATCCGTAAGTTCTAACCCCCCAAAAAATTGAAGCCCGAAGAAGTTTTACCTTTCTTCCACGAACAACGTATCACACTCATTGCTTCTCTTTTTTTCCATTCCATATTTCTCTAATTAACGCGGCATTATCTAATCCTAAATCACTTTGTTTCAGTTGACGGAAGTTGGCCGTGCTAAGTTGGGACCAAGGCCGCGCCGAAGAAGTCAAGGACAAGGGGGGAAATCGGTGGTAGAGGGAGCCGGTCGGGTGTCGTCGCGAGAGCACGCTGGTTTTATCGGTAGTGGTGCCTCGCTACCAGGACAACGGTGTCGCGAGAGTTTCCGGGGGAGTAGCCGGCGGGTGTGATGTGGTGGAGCCCCCCGGAAGAGCGCGGGGGCCGGAGCTCTACGTGGGCGGCAGCAGGGTGGTCGTGAGGGCCCCGGACTCAATACGCTCGCCCCGCGGCGGCGAGGCCGGGGCGGCGTCCGACGAGGAGGAAGAACAATGGCGTGATTTCCGGCGGCCGATATTGCGCGGCGTCGTCGGCGTCCGCGGGGGTGGAGCCGAGCACCATCTGCTCGACTCCGAGGAGGAAGACCTCGGCATGCCGAGGCATCCTCCTCCGCGGCGGGAGCGCGATTATTTTCGCGACGACCGGGTCCCCCGCGATCTCCGCGACTTCGACGCGTTCGGGGGCGTCCACCCGTCCAAGCTCTACCACTCGGACGACTACGACTACGACCCGCACCCGCCGCCGGCCCAGTCAGCCGCCTCCAACCCTCAGGGGATGGTCAACAACCAAGTGAGTTCTGCAACCTTTCCTATTTTCTTCTTCTTTTTCTATCTCTCCTAAACGAAAGTGAATTATGGAAGGTGATTATTAAGCTTCTGATATCAATATCTTCTCGTTGGATAGATGGTTCAAGATTTAGGTGGAAGCTTTAGGAGCTTCAGCGTTAATTCTAGGGATCACTTCAAGTATCAAGTTTAATTCAAAGCTAAAGATGGTACTTCCATAATTCATCATCGCACGATACACTACGTATATTTTCCTAGTTTTCCTTTTGGTTTATGCACGGTTATTGAATATTAGAGTTAAGGTCACCCAGGAAATTTAGTGGATAAGACTTTCCAGAGACAAAATTAGGTCGATAAGAAAGACAGTCGAAATAATCGACTTTTACATTGCAAGCAGTTAAATTTCAAATGGTTCTCAAATACAAGACTTGCCATCTTTATCAATCCATCGACTAATCTCAATTCCAAAGTCAGTCCAATCGGCGTATCGAACGGCTATAAATTTCCACTTTCCATTTCACCTAACTCGAATTGTCTTCCACTTATCAAGTCAGTGCAACAATTTAGGCAGATTAATCTATCGAATGAGCCGCTTATCAAGCTCGATCCAATTTAAACTATCTTCAATGCTTGGTATTATGTTAACCAACAAAAAAAATATGGGCAAATACGTTGCGCATTACAACGGTTCGTATCAAATGATGGATCTCAAACTCACCATTAATATCGTGCATCCTAGATGGTTGAATTGGCTTGCCATTTTCCTCGGTGCGCCACGACGCAAAGGTAGAGAGTCCCAACACCTGAAACAAAAGACATTATTATTATTATTATTATAAAGTTCCCTTAACGGTACGAAAATGAACGTTTTATTGCCCACGAAGATTTGGGGATGCTGCCATCAAAGGTAGGCTAGGGAACGCCTTCTAGATCCCACTTTCATACAACTCTTTTTTTTCTCACTCACCAAAACTCTTGATGTCTTAGATAATAATTGTTAGATGATCAATGTTAGATGAGCTTATTTGTGTGTTCTTTTTTTTTTTTATAATAATTTGCCGATGATCTGGGAAAGTATAAATTTTTTTCCATTCAACCTTATATTAGCTTCCATCGGTTAGAAAGTACGACGATTGATTGACGAGAGAGAGGAAAAAAATAATAGATTTCATCGAGTTTAATTAACGTGGCGTTAATGATCCGCGAGTATGTTTCGAGTTCAACGATACTTTCAGTTGTTAATTGTAATGAATTCTTTGTTTGATGAATTTCGCGAAACTTAACTGTAATCATAACCGAAACTTTGGAGGGCGACAACGAAATTACTCGAAGTCAAATTTAATTAAAGCGAATAAGATAGTTTGAAGGCAAAATAAAGCTGGAGAGGGGGTAGGGGAAAGGTTCATAACTGACCTACTTAAGTTTATATAGGTAGGGGGGGTAAGGAGCTAAACTGAGTAATTTCTGAAGAAAATAATCAAAATGATATTATATTAATTTGAGATAATTATTAACAATTTTTTTTGACGATTCGTGTAAGTGTTATCGAATAATTTTATGGACCGGAACAATGTTTTTAAGTAAGGGGCGGGGGGTTAAAAATAGGAGTCAATCAACGTGAAATCTTAGCCCGTAGGTATTGCCGAGTAATTCCTCGGATCTTCATTTTCGCGCGTCGTGTCTTTCGCGAAAGGTGAGCCCAATCGACGAGTCGATCGCTCACGATCCATTTCATTCTTTTATTTTACGCGAATTATCTCGATTTTCTGAAGAGAAATCCCGTTACGGGTAATACGGTGCTTTTCAGGGGGGGGGGGTTTAAAACAAGCTGAAGAAATATAATTTTGAGGAATTAAATGTAAATATATATGAGAATCTGAATATTTAATAAACAAAACATTTTTTTGGTACGAGAAATGTAAAAAAACGATGTTTGTAAACAAGGAAAAGGTTAGTAAATAATAACAATAATAATAAACAATGTTTGTTTACCTTTGGAATAAAGTCCTAATTAATCAGATTTAAATTAATTAAAATGGAGTTTAAAACTATAGTTGAAAAATATTTTGTTTTGAAATTATATTTGAAAAGTAAATATTTTTGTTGGATACAATTTTGTAAACTGTATATAAACAAAATTTTTGGGATTCTTAAAAATGAATTACTATGTTTTACACTAAAATATGTTAAAGACAATCTTTAAAATTATTAAATAAAAGTATTAAATTGAAAGATAAAATATTTTTTTGGAACAGTGATAGCAAATTTAATCTGGGATCCTATTTAAAATAATTCTCTGACTGATAATACACGTGAATTATCAATGAACAAAATTGTAACTAATTATTTACTATAATAATTATTTTTATAGTAAAAAAAATTAGACGTATCTAATCGCATTAATGGAACAATAGCAGAGTTCTTTTGTATAGCTTTCTATTTTAAGTGAAAATGCTCCGAAAACGTATCCCGTTTTTCCCATTGATTTATTAATTCTGCACATCAGTGCGGTAATTTTTTCGCCGCCCGTATAAAACAAAGCATATTAAATGCGACTTCACTAATTCTCGTTGATTAAATAAACTAATAATGAAATAACTAAGTAAATAAGGAAGGACGATACGTCAAATATTCCAAATAAAAATTCGCTCAAATTAAACTGCATTTTGTGTATCGCAAATTCGGTGTATTATTATGATTATGTATTGAATATTGACATTTATTATATTTAATGAAAATTCATTTATTAGAACGCTCCCATTCACAGCGAGAGAAATTTATTAATATATGCTATCATATTATTTAGTATTATGCAGTATTATAAAAAAAAGTTTACTTAAAAATTTAACTAAAAAATTAAAATTTATCACACTGAGAGAAAAATTTTTTGTAATTTAAGGACATAGTGGATAAAGTCAAAAAGTATACAATGTGTTCATAAAGCAAGTAAATATGATTTTTCACTTTATTTTTACAAATGTTTGAATGCATTCTACCATTTTTTATTGTACTTTTTGCAAATTTATCCATCATGTCCTTAAATTACAACGGAAAATAACAATTTTTTCAAAATTTTTCTCTCAGTGCACTATTCCACTCAGCCACTTAGAAATATAGGTGTTACTTCGTAGATATTCGCAATTGGACTATTCGAAAAGCCACGCCCCCCATATTCATAGGTTCATAGGGACACTCGAGTTTGACCAATGTCATTATTTTTCTAGGGAGTGGTGGTAAAAGGACTGGTTGGTAAAAGTAAAGTAACTGGTTCAATTCCTCGATAAAAATATTTCTTTAAAAATGAAATTTTGACAAATTTTACTGCATCTTATTACAAGGAATATTATAAATGCAAAAATATTCTTTAGTTGCTACAAAAACATCGTAGCAACTACTAATAAAATTTAGATATAAAAAAAAAGAATTATACCAATCAACGCCACTCTTTAATTAAGATAATAATTTGTGACTTGTTCGAAGTAGTCGATTGATTAATTGAATTCGCCCCCGGAACAAATTAATTTGAAATAATAAAATGGATCTATTTTGCCCGGCGTTTCAGAACACACTACCACGTTAATAAGCAGGAAATGTCATTGCAACAAAATTATGATAAAACAATAATTGATCGGGTGTTAAATAACGGAATAAAATTATTGTCGCTTTTTTTTTATTATTTACCTTTAATATAATATAGAGAGTTGGAAAATTAAATTCAAATTAAATACCGCGTATTGGATTCGCGTGAGCGAAATAAAAACTAATGATGGCGGATGCTGATAATATTTTAATTAATATTTAATTAAATTTAAACGTTTTTAATTGAAACGTCAAGTCGATCGGACGTGTCCTTTTTCGTGAATGGATAAAAAAAAACAAAATAAATAAATTTACGTGCACTATTAAAGATTCATTGAAAACGGGATGATTAAAAGTAATTTTAACGATTCGAACGGGTCGGTTCTTTTGGCGCGAAAAAATTTGCAATTTTCGGATTCAAATTAATGTTTCGTATCAATGGTCGAGTTTTTAATCACGTTCATTGGTTTAGATTTTCCTTCTCGACTAATACTGAAATTATTCCATTGAAATTGGAGATACCGATAAAGTTATTTCATACGAAGCATTATTTTATTTTTCCATATGACTGATTTAATTATAAATTTCACAACGAAATGCATTACCAGTCAAGTATTAAAGTTGTACTTAAATTTATACTTTGTTCTATTTCAAAAGATCCGTATCGCCTAACGTCGCAGTACCGTCATTGTATTAGTGTTTTATATTTAAAAAATGTGACACTTCCAAAAGATATTTCGACTTTTCATTGAATCTCGGTATCTACAAAAAAAATTCCATATATGTTTATAAAAACGTTTAGTGAACAATGTATATATTTCAACTGTTTAAATTTCTAATAATAATTTCAATAAAACTTATATATGTCATTGAATTAAACACAAAAAGAAAATTTACTTTAGATTACATATATATGTGATAAAATATTATTTTTTTAACTTTGATGGTATCTTAAAGTCCTTCAGATGTCGATCATTTTTTAATTCAAAATATCTCTGTTGGGATGAAGTGATTCGTGGGAAAAATGCGGAAAATTGCAGAAATATGCTGAAATATTCAGAATTCGCTTAATTATGCGGAAAAGTTTCAGATGTGCAAAATTTTTTCCCCATTTTCTACATAAAGAGTGCATATGTGAAATAAATGGAGAAAAAAAGAGGGGAAAAAAGTGAATGAAAAAAGGTATTTAATGGCGGAGAAGAAAGGTATTGCATGGAAAATGGGACACCGAATGGTAGCCTCGATGATACCGCGGAATTACGTTTCACTTGCTGCTTATTTACTAAAGCCGTGGAAAATCGTGTTTATTTTATAACCGTGGAAGTTTAATAAAAGATTAGCCGGTGGACACTTACGTAATTTCATCGAAATGCGCTCCCATTTCATGTTACACATCAAATTTAATATATTTTTAGCCGTCGGAAAATTATATTTTCGTTGGTGCTTGAAGTAAATACGCGATCAATCATGCGGCTTTTTCTAATGCAGTGTCAAAAAAATTGCCGCTCGTTTTCAAAGTAATAGATATTGTTCATTTATTTTTACCGCTGCATAAATGTCAAATTAAAATTTAAGAAGCTTCGAGAATTAACTCAATCTCATTCCCTCGATATATAAACACCCGTTTTATTTTTATTTAAATTACGGTCTTTTTTTAAATTGTTATTAAACAACAATGCTCTGTTCCCTCAATTTTTAAACAAGTTATATAAAGCTTTTATATTTATTTCAGAAAAATAGTACGAATTTTTATACTGGGGAAAAAGATATATCGTTTGAAAAATGTTTGAGTTTATTTAAGAGTAATGGAATATTCTTATATTAAATAGGATTTCCATTCGTTATATGGACAAAGGGAAATTCTATTTATAATAAGAATAAATTATTCTTACACTGAGAAAAAGAATATATTAATTTTTCGTATATAGTTAGGAAACTGAGACTATACGGAAAGTATAAGAAAATTTCAAATAAAATGTATGAAAGCTTAGCATTAAGTATGCGAAAAGGAAACAT
>JABFPN010003867.1:0-16684 GCA_022817305.1 Leptoteleia sp. ZL-2020
CTTTATTTCACCCCACCATAAATACCCCCTCGTAAATCCACCATCGAGAGCAATTAAGAAAATTGTAACACAATTTCTACGTAACGCTAATCCCCCCCCCTTCAACGTAAGTTGAGCAAGACAAATGAGAAGTTGTCGTTATTTGTATTCATCGTAATTAGCCGGTGTGAACGTGGAGAGGGGAACGGGTCACGCCCCTTCGGACTTTTACCGTTTCCCCTTAATTAATAGCCGTTTCTTTCCGTACGTTCAAATTGAAATATGCTCAAATGTCTCCTGAAATATTGTTTCCCTTATTTAGTTAAAATATTAACACTTCGCCGGCTAAATTTTGTTGATTTTGTCATGAAACTCAAGAATGAAACGTTTTTATTATTGTTTATCTACAAAAGTAATGTTTGTAAATATTTGTAAGGTCAAATTGAAGAAACAAAAACAATAATATTGTTTGTTTGCATCCAAAGGACATAAAAATGGATGTAAATATAAGACAAAAATAAATTTTGTTTACATTTTGTATTCTCGTGTCCTTACGAAAGTAAATAAACAATGTTTTGTTTATTATTATTATTTGTTTTCATCACGGTGTCCTTGAGAATGTTTACAAACAAAACTCGTTTACTTTAATCCTTTCAAAAACCTTTGAATCTTCAATTCCATATAAAAATAAATAATTTTTGCAATTTTAATTTCGCGTATCACAAATTTCTCTGAAAGAAAAAGAGTTAATTTTCCTTCTGGACCACCAATTCACTTTTTTGACTTTCAATCTCCCTACCAATGAACTAAGTAGAATCTCCAATTATCCCCAGTTTATCTTCACTTCCTTTATTATCACACTCGCATCGTCATAATATTATTCACCCTCACCCCTTTTCCTTAAATTAAGCTGACCAATACAAATGACTTTCGGTTTGATATTCGCAATCGTCGCAATTATAAACGACGGCCGTACTTTTTCTCCCCGCCATCGAACGTATTTCATCCGACAATTCAAACAAAAGACATTGAATTACTGCCACTTCATTTTGATATGAAAGGATGGTCGTAAAGTTTTGGCGCAGGAGGAACAATATTATCCAATTATTCGGCAACTTCCCCCAAAAGATTGCTCCTTTCTTTCCAGCTTTCCGTTGCGAGATAATTTATAGCTCTTTTTCCCTGACCTTTATTATCGTTATTAGTTCTTAGGTCAAAGCATGGAGAGGAGTGGGGGGGGGAGGGTGCGCGCGCAACCTTTCGCCCGTTGCTTTTTGTGAATATTTTGAAGGCGAAATTAAGGGTATCCCCCCCCCCCAGCCCCCGGAATCGCTGTCGTAAGCGTAAACGTTTCGAGGGAACCCCGGCAAATATTTATTTACGTCGTTTCAAAGTGAATCGAGAATGTTAAGGCAACAGTCTGTGGGGATCGCTGTATCGCAAAGGAGGAAAAAAAATTTCAACCTCGCGGTACTATTGTAATCTCGCAAATTTTGTTATCGCAATTCTGGTTTATCGAAAGATTAAGAATTCTCGCTCGATTTCATCGCGGTTTTTTCAAGTATTTTCTATTAAAATTTAATATTATATTTAAGAAGTTGTAAATAATTGTATCGTGGAAATTGCAAAATGTTTTACGTTATTTTGTTTTGTTTATTGTTTTGAAACTCAATGTCATATTGTTATTGTTGTTTATTATGGTTTTACGAGTCGTCGAAATGTTTGTAAACAAATTTTATGTTTACCCTAGTAAAAATAAAATATATATGGTCCATACGTAACAATTTCATCTAAGAAAATAAAAAAATTCATACATGGCCATATGATTATATATTTTTTTTGTTTTTTTATGTTCTATATATATTCTATATATGTTTGACCTTTTTTTATGATGAAATTTGATGATGATATGTATATATATGATTGAAATAGGATATAATGTTGATTTTATAGACGTATATGGTCATATATGAATTAAAAAAAAAAACATTTAACCGAAAATGAATTTTTTATTTTCTTATATGAAATTGCTAAAACACATATGGACCATATATAATATATTTGTCATTTTTACTAAGGCATATTCGTTGCTGTTATTCGCATCTTTTTTGAATTTCAATTTTTCTTCCCGAAAAGGAAATATAATTCAGAGTTACACTTGTATCGAAGGATAAGCAATTTTTTTTCCTTTTTTTTTACACATTCGATTTAAGTTTTACGGTCATCAATTTAAAGTTTGCCATTTGTGAGAAGTCATTGTTCGTGTGTTCCTCGGTGTTACGAAGTTTCTGAGTGTTCGCTCAAAAGTTTCGAGTTTAATATTATTTTATGAATTGAAATTAAAGGGATGGTTCAGATGAAAGAGTTCTTTCAATGAAATTTGTAAAGGAATAAAGTGCGCAGCCTTTATATACGTATATATTTCATTTTATTTTATAGTTTCAGTTTAGCGGGTTTCTGCTGAGAAAGTCACTTTTTTTTCTCCTTTCCCTTTTTCGTTTTGCGCCGAGCGCGATCTGGGCGAAAATTTGTCATACGTGTTAAAGCAAATTTCGTTACAAAAATAGTTTATCTCGTTTGACGAATTTTCAGTCGAAACAGATCCGGGCATAAAGTGTATAATAGTAATGACGAAACTTCCGGGAAAGATTATTTTTATAAGCGAGCATTAAATACAATTTTTATTAAATTCGAGGTATTAAAAGTTACGATTTTCCTAAAAAAAAATTTTCCCCCGTCCCTCCTGGTAGTGGGGCATAAAATTTAAGTGTCAATAATTTTAAGATTTAACTAATAAAACATTTTATGTCAAAACAAATTTTTCCTTCGTTAAACACTGTAAAACTGAGCGGTTTGGCGTTATAAAAAGAATTGCTATTAAAAATTAAGAAGAAAGTGTATTAAGAGAAAGGTTTTTTGCTGATTAATTCTTTTTATATCGCAATATCGCAAGCCTCCGCGGAAAAAATGATGAAGGGAGAGATTTAGAAATTTTAAAAACAATTATAATGTGATATTAAATTGCACTTTGGGACATTAAAAGAATTCAATTAAAATAAATACTTTAATGCATGAAATGTTTTCATCCATTGTATTTTGTAACGGTTCGTATTTAAATGTCTCGTTATTGACCGTTATTTTTCATTAAAATATAAACGAAGGCATTGATAATTACATATTTATATACAAAGGTCAACTCGAAATAGGTTTAAAATGCAAATTCATAAAATATAAATATAGATTTATTGGAATAATGAGAGGTGTTTGATAATGTAATGACATTTTTTTGATATTTATAGTAGATATAATTATTTATCACTACTCACTACTCATCACTTATCATTCATCACTCATTAATTACTGGTAACCAATCACTGATCACCAATATTTTACTGATCATCACTCACTTATCACCACTTACTACTCACTACTCACTGCTGACCACTTATCACTCACTAGGTAATAGTCATTGGTCACTAGTCACCAATCACGACTCACTAGGCACTAGTCACTACTCACTGGTCACCACTTGCCACTCCATTAGTTTTCCATTCACATGTAATAGTGAGTCACTAGTCACTGATCACTGCTCATCACTCACTTATCACCACTTACTACTCACTACTCACTGCTCACCACTCATCACTCACTAGGCAATAGTTATTAGTCACTAGTCACCAATCATCACTCACTAGGCACTAGTCAATGGTCACTACTCATCAATCACTACTCACTGCTCACTGGTCACCACTTACCACTCATTAGTTTTCCATTCACCAGTAATTATAAAGAAAAACCAATATTTCTGAGCGAAAGTGTAGAGAGATGGTAAAAGGTTCGACTGTTAACAATGAGATAACGAGTTCTAGTCTGTGGTAACTAGATTCAACATTTTTTCTTTTAATACTATACAGTATTACAAGGAATACTATAATTGTATCTATATTATATCCTCAAATTATCATAAAATATAGCACCAACTACTAACAAATACCTCTGCGTGTATGACTTTCCAATTACAATGATACCTGACTCGGATCGTTATTCTCATCACAATCACTTCCCTCCATTCGCTCTTACCCATTCAGTCATTCGACTTCACTCTCTTTTTATTAATTTCCAATTACGTCGAACTCTTCATTATACCAACAGAAAAAAAGAGAGGGACAATTCAAACGAGCTGTCGCCGATAAATCCGTTAATCAGATGCTGACCAATTGTAGCACCGGCTTAACTTTTTCCACACGTCCCCCCCCCCCCCCCAACCCAACCACTTGGTACTTCCCCCTTCCCCGGTTTGTTGACACCGGCTATCATTAAATCTGATCGTTGTAGCGTGAGGCCTGCCGATCTCCCCGGCAAAAAAAATAATAGCGCCCGCTGCTGCTCGGGATTTTTCCATCCTCAAGTGCGAACGAGCGCGGGCTGCCGTTATACCCCTCATTCATTAACGAATAAGACAGCTCGACAGGTTGGAGTGCATTGTTCGTGCGCGCCCTCTTGCGCGCTGACGCGTATTGTATATGACGCGCGCGAATCCACTTGCTATTCCATTAACGTAATCGCCAATGATCGATAACGCGCCGGATATCCTTGGTTATCAGCGATACGATTTCGCGGCGACATAATCGCGAATTAAAGTATCCCGCGGGGGAGGAAAATTGTGTGGAAATTGCCTGGAAACATCTGGATGTTATCTGGGAATGATCTGGAGAATGTTTGGAAATGAGCTGGCCCAGAAGAGTTTCCCAGATCTGGGAGAAATAACTGGATATTATCTGGGAATGATCTGGAAAACATCTGGAAATAAGCTGGCCCAGAAGAGTTTCCCAGATCTGGGAGAAATGTCTGGATGTTATCTAGGAATGATCTGGAAAACATCTGGAAATAAGCTGGCCCAGAAGAGTTTCCCAGATCTGGGAGAAATGTCTGGATGTTATCTAGGAATGATCTGGAGAACGTTTGGAAATAAGCTGACCCAGAAGAGTTTCCCGGAATATATTAAGATGAACTGTAATCTTAAAAATAATTCAACGATATCTAACTAAAATGTAGCAGACCAAGTTCAGATTTTACATACATACTGTAACCAGATACTATCCAGATATTCCCCAAATTTTATGGATTTATTTTCAAAATTACAGTTCGTCTGGATATATTCTGGGAAAACGCTCCTGGGCCAGTTTAGTTCCAGATGTTCTCCAGATTATTTCCAGGTTACATCTAGATATTTTTCCCGGATTGTTTCTAAATAATATCCAGGTTTTTTCCCCAGACTGTTTCCAGGTATAACATCGTTTTTTCGGCGAATCGTTATCGCACGATCGACCAGAGGTAGCGGCCCCCTTAATTGTCCCGGAGGTGAAAGATTCGGCGGGGTTGGGATTGTTGAGACTTCCTGCTGATGATGTGAATTAATGGAATTCGAATATTCCGCTATTTTGTTGATAATCGCAGGCTCGGTTTGGAATAAATGTGGATATAATGGATTTTCGATACACGCACTTGGAATGAACTGATTTAGATTTCGCCGCCGAGATAAATGGACTGTTAATTCAACCATCTCGTGTTGTAATTTCTAATAATTTGGTGAAAGTTCTCAAAATTCAAGATATAGAATATTTTTTGTTATTGTTATTGTTATTATTATTGTTATTGTCATTACTGCTGTTATTATTATTCTCATTGTTGTTGTTATTGTTAACTTCACCTTGAAGTCCATTCAAATGTAAACAAACATTGCTTCATCTTGGAAAGTAAATATTTTTGGTACATTCTAAAAATATTCTGAATATACCAAAGAAATATTCTCATGTCTGGCTCCAGAAATATTGTCGTTCCTCAATTCCATTATTTCCTTACTTTTAGAGTCTTGAAACTAATCAAATCTTGCATTTGAATAAAACACCGACATCTTTAAGGCAAGCGACATTAAAATATTTATATTCAATAATCTAACATTTTGCACAAATCATGTCCTGCTTTCAGATTACGTAATGCATACCATCTTTTGAAATGAATACTCTCAGAAACAGAGGAAAATAATGATTACAAACAATAACCAGAATCCGAAACTTTATTTATATACAACCATTAAACCGAGAGAGGAATTTATATGTACAAAGTTTTCAAAGTGTTGCACGGAAGGAACATTAAATTTATGATAAATGTGACATAATATGGTAGTGAATTTTAGCGAATATTTATGAAATGAAATGTTTATAAACGTGATAAAGAAAGGTATTTTCTGATGACCGTCTGAAAATTACTTGATTAATCACTTGGAAACCGATTTATGAAAGCGTATTGAAATTTGGTAAAGGTTCCAAAAGGGCAAGAAGAACTCGGCACAAATTATATAAATAATAAACGAATTAATACTCTCGCTATTTTTTGATAAAGTCGAAAGAAGTAGTATAATACTTTTCCTACGTATAGATTTATGGATAAATATGTAAATTTTTTGAATTAACAATTATTTCCCGCTCTTTTTTTGGCGGGATATTCAAATTTAATTAACCGTTTTAGAGTTTTGGAAAGGAAAAAATGAGAATTTATATGATAAACTTCTCAAGAAACGAAAAATAGAAACATAACCCTCCGTTTTAACGTGAAGTGTGACCTAATTACTTCCGATTTGGATGCGTACAAACACGTACACACAATGCCAGACATTTCACACTTCAACTTTGCAAACACACGCGCTTAGTCAGGCGTGCTAAAATATATACTATCGCATGCTGGACATTTCTGAAATACTTCCCGTGTCTCTGGTGTGGGGCTGGAGCGAGGAAGACGACGGGATGAAGAGATCGTAAGAGCGAGACAGAGTGGGACCGCGCGCAAGATAAAGACAAAGACCGAGAGCGCGTACGGATACACTGTTGAAATCAGCTTGGGTAGACTATGGGAACAGCCGCAAATCCGCGGGATAAAGGTGGGATTTAGGGCTCGAAATGTGTACCGTCACGTTCCGCTCGTTTCGTAGCAATGTCGTTCAATGATGGCGTCCGAGCCTATGTCAGTCGTCACTTTTTATTTGCTCTTTAATATGCCCCATATCGGAGTTTAATTATTTTTACAGCTTTATCCTCTGTGGCTTATGCGACGCGTTAAAAGAATTCAATATTAACGTTTACATTTTGATAATGCCTTTGCTTTGGTAATTCTTTTGCTTTTGATATGCTTTTGTTTCAATATTCTTGTTTTGATATGTCTTTATTTTGATAACGCTTTTGATTTCGATAACTTTGTTTTGATAATTCTTTTGTTTTTGATATCATTTTGTTTCAATATTTTTGTTTTGAGGTTTTTATTTTGATAATGCCTTTGTTTTGATATGTCTTTATTCTGATAACGCTTTTGTTTTGATAACTTTCTTTTGATAATTCTTTTGTTTTTGATATCATTTTATTTCAATATTTTTGTTTTGAGGTTTTTATTTTGATAATGCCTTTGTTTTGACAGTTCTTCTGTTTTGATATGTTTTTATTTTGATAATTCATTTGTTTTGATATTTCTTTTGTTTTCATATATCTTTATTTTGATATTTTCGTTTTGATAAGATTACTTTATTCTGCCTTTCGTTAAATTCTTTATTTTTATAAACAAAATTGTAATAGTTTGTCTACTTCTTCACTTTTAGCCTACAATAATATAACTGTTAACAAATTTCCCTCGGTATATTCGTTCGGTTTGCTTAGGGGAAAAAATGACTAATCTCAAAATTTGTAAGCTGGAAACGTTAACAGTGTGCCATTACTTTTTTTTGCGAATTTTACGTGCCTCAGTCGCAGTTTGCACTGTCGTCTCTTCTACTTTGACAGCTGTGAAATTGCAACTGAACTCGCTCAAGTTGTGACACGTGTACACCCGCAGATGGGATTATGACTTTTACTTCCCATTCCCTTTGCTACAAGTCGATTCAAATCCTTAAATGATCTTCGACTATCAATTGTACGTCAGATTAGAAATAAGTATTAAAGTAGTTGGAACATAAATGTAATATAACAGCAGGTTATTTTTTGCCACAGTAGGATTTACTTATGAACGTTACATTTTAGGTCAAATTTAAAAAAAAAATTGCAGCAAATAACCTTAAATCAATTTCAGCATACGTTGGGCAATAATGCAATTGAGCAACGATTGACATATGATGCATCATAATGAATCAAAGATAGAGAAAGAAAATAGTATGTCACTGATTGATGAATTGTTAGAGAATAAAGTTCATATGCATGATGTAACAGAAGGATCGGAGCAGATACTTTTCAAAATATAATTTCGTGTTTTTGATGCAAAACATGTATCCACTAAATATTAAATTACAGTTTTTCAATATTTTATTTACGTCAAAGAGTCTTAATAAATCTAGTTTAGATTGTACATTTTCATTAAACTAATAATTATTATTAATTACTTTTATTATAATTAACCAATATACATTTAAATAAAGGATATAATAATAAAAATAGAATTCTGCATCTTATTCTTATATGCATGGACACTCAATTAAAAATTACCAAAGTGACACCTACATATCCCTTCAATTTCATCAAACTAAGAAAAGTAATTTAAATTAATACAATTGGGTAAAAAAATTTTCGATCATTCATTGTCAAATCGCTGTCCAAAATCCAATTACTGAAGTAATAATAACCTGTCAGTTATCGGCAAAGTTGAAATCTGGAGTAAATACAATAATAATAATAATAAATAAAAGTGAGCTAAAATACTGATATAGTAAAACTTGGCTTGGAATAACAAAAATAACGACATCCATAAAATATGAATTCATTTCAATTTCCAAAGCGTGTACAGTAATTAAAAGCGTTTTTCAACAAGCCTTGCTAATTCATAAATAACCGTTACTTTAATAGATTTTAATAATACGGTATTATTTTATTTGCGTTTCATTCCGTATTTACATGTATCCAAATTAAACAAAACTTATGATTATTTCTGGCCAATTCATTAAAAATATCCGAGATTTCAAACATATAGATTACACTCATCTGATAATTACACTATTGTTAGATAAAGACTAATGTTTTTTTAGGTGATAACGACCAGTGATCAGTTACCGGTGATCAGTGAGCAGTGACCAGTGAGCAGTGACCAGTGAGCAGTGACCAGTGACCAGTGAGCAGTGAGCAGTGACCAGTGAGGAGTGATCAGTGACCAGTGACCAGTGATCAGTGACCAGTGACCAGTGAGCAGTGAGCAGTGAGCAGTGAGCAGTGACCAGTGAGGAGTGATCAGTGACCAGTGAGTGGTGATTAGTGATCAGTGACCGGTGACCAGTGAGTGGTGATCAGTGACCGGTGACGAGTGATCAGTGAGCAGTGAGCAGTGACTAGTGACCGGTGAGTAGTGACCAGTGATCAGTGACCGAAGATTCTAAGATATAAGGGGTTCTATTCCCTAATAAAAACATTTTTACTAATATTTTTATAAATACTACACCATATTATAAGGAATACTATAAACCCACACATATCCCTGAGATATTATAAAATATAACATCACCTATTAATACATTTCTTTCCGAATGCCTATTTAATAACAATCAATTAACTGCAATTGCAACCCCACTCTTAAAATAAAAGTTAATTTTCATTACAACATTCCAATTGTCTCGCGTTAGTTTTCCGAATGTGAGCATAAACAAATTGAGTTATACGTCTGCGTTTACATTTCATTTCATCTATTGATGATAAGATTTGTAGGTCGCCGAGATTGGACAACAGATGGAACATAAACAAGCTGCAAATATTATCATTGGTGAATGAATTTGGCCGATCCCCAGATTATACCAGATACTGTTTATTGAATTGTCAAGGTCGAACGGCAAACTTTAATAAGTCACGATTGGTCACGCGGACGAATAACATTAGAACTTGCATCTTGCCCAATCACGTTCGAAAACGAACGTTACAAATGAATGTGGCCAACTTCATCAGGTTGAACAAATATTTAGACGACTGAATTGACGTTATTCAAACATCATCGATGTATGGGATGCATGAATAAAGAATTCAATTAACAAAAAGGAATCAATTCGTACACTGTAACCTGATAAATAAACTGCCACTGAAATAGGCGGGAAATTTAAATTTTCAAAGCGAAGAGAAACGTACAAAAAAAAATTCATTTTAATGAACGTCCATTTTGACGTCCTTTGGATGTATATAAATATTATTGTTTTTGTTTCGTTAATTTGACCTTCCAAATATTTACAAACATAACTTCTTTTATACTCTCGATTTTAAAAATTTATTCTTCGCTTCTATTTTGAATACTTGAAATTAGTTACCTACTTAAAAGTATAAAGGACAAATATATTCTATTTATTATTATCGTTATTGTTTATATAATATAACGAATCAATACCAAAGTTCACAACTGAGAAAATACCCGGCTAATATATTTACATTTTAATAACTAATCAATAGAATCTGAAATGGAACCAGACTGATTGCAAATACGTATTGATAATTTTTTTCTTCCCAAATTGTAATTCAACAATCTTCTTTACTTTTTATACCCTTAAATTATTTCACATGAAGGATTCTTTGCCCCTTCCCTTTTTCTAATTATACCTTCTCGTTGAAATTCACATGAGCCAAACTTCGTTAAAAAAAAAGGAGAGAGAAAAAAAATCAAAGCATTATGTGACGATCTTAAAAGTCCGGTCAGAAAGTATGAAGCGGGAAATCAAAGGCATAAAGGACTGGGGGCGACATTAAAACGGTGTTACTGAAATTAGGTTATGTCTTGAATGCCGGGTTGGAAACTTTTAACTCCATTTTTCTCCTTTAATTTGTTTTAATCTCGATCTCCCTTTCCGTCTTTATTTCCCGTCGCTTCCTGCCGTTTTCGATGTGTTTCTTTGACTGTTTCGCGCTCCTCCCTGCTGCAATAACTCTCTGTCGGTATTATTTAATTCCTCCTCATTCATTTGCGATGAATGTTGGCAAAACGGAAATCGGACAAACTTCGCGTTTGAAGTATGTAATTCAGAGAAGTTTGTAAAATGCGAATAAATCATTGTTACGCCGAAACTTTGTTCCGCGTTCCTTCTTCATTTGCCATTCTTACCACGCGTGCTCTCGTGTTTTCGATATTCATTTTTATCGCCCGTTACTTTTGAGTCTTCGTTAGAACAATGATAATTGTCCAATGATCCTTAAGGAACAAAGATAAAGGAATTCGGAAACGTATATAAGTAGAGGGAGATAAAAATCTAAACAATACCGAACCGTTATAAACGGGGTATAAATTAAATGAAGGATAGAAATATACACTCGAGTCTGGATATAGCGAGGGTTCTATACTGAAGATTAAAATGTTTCCGAAAGGGTTAACGTAAATAAAGGCTATATTTGTAAACATTTTCAAGGACAATTGGACGAAATAATAAACAAACCATTGTTTATTTACATTTGCAAGGTCACGGGGATGCAAAACAAAAATAAAAGTTGTTTACATTGCATATTTTTTCTTATAAAAAGCGTAAATAAGCCAATGTTTATTTACATTTGGAATGTCGTGGGAATACAAAATAAAAGCGAACATCGTCTGAGCTTCGTATTTCGAAAACGTTTTGTTTCCACGGGTCCCACGCGATGTTTACACTTTTGTTTCTCGCACATTTAACCTCTCTTTATAGTATAACAATTTTATCGCATTTCTTTTCGCCGAGGCAGCGCGAAAGTCCGAAAAGTAAAGTCAAGTAAATAATTCCTCGAATGCTACAAGCCCCCGCTAATCTCTAGGGGTGGAACAAGAGGGAAAGAAAGAAAGCCACAGGAAATCCACTAAACTAACCGCATTTAAAAAACAAATGCGCGTGTCCGACGCGGGGAAAAAAGGGGGGAGGGGGGAGAAAGCAAGACAACAACGAAACAAGGAAAAAAAAAGGGTCACTAATAGTGTCCTAAGAGCCGAAGGGGTGGGGAGTGGGGGGTGTGGGGGTGTGGGGGCGTTCGCGAGCAAATTCTTGGAATGCGGTTTAAAGTCGAAAGGCTGCCGTAAATAAACAAGGATAAAAGTAAGTCTGTCCCGAGTTGCGTTTGTATATATGCAGTAGGGTCAGCATTGCGGCTTTTCGGAACGCGATCCCCCGGGGATAATTTCGACTACATCGGGATTTTCGACGAAAAATTATCCACAGCAAACCGAGCGCTGTTAGAATTTTTCCCAAAGCCTCGTCTTCGAATCCCCCCCCCAAACACCCCGTAAACTCTCCCCACCCTAACTCCGTTCCCGATTCGCAAGTTTCCGTATCGATTCCGGGACCAAATTTCCGCGATCCCCTTTTTGCGGCCCGTCAAACCGAACGCCAAAGTTCGCCGGACAAACGGAACGAACTATTTATTACATCTTCCGCTTATTTATTTACTTTGCGAAATCTTGGTCGAAACTTGTCGAAGATATATCAACGTCGGCGCGGGCGTATTTCTTCCCGCCGAATAATGCGGTTCTGTTTTGGATGAAGTTGACGGAAAGCGCGAGGGTTCGAGGGTTAGGGGTCGGGGTGGGGGGTGGGGTGGGGGAAGGTTGCCTTATTGTTTTCATCCGGGCATTTGCAATTCATCATTTTTATTTCACCTTTTCACTTTGTCACACTCGTGTCATTTTTCATTCTTCGCCGAGTTTGAAATGCCCCCTTTCGCTCGCCCTCTGTTTTTAGGGGTTATTTGCGCAGCCCTTTTTTCGACTCTTGATTACACGAGAATATTTATATAAGAAGTTCTTTTGCAAATTCGTTGAAAATATTTAATTAAAAACGTGCGAAGTAAATGAATTTGTTTCAATATTTTTGTTTTGATAATCCCTTTGTTTTGATATTTCTGTTTTGATAATCCCTTGATTTTGATATTTTTATTTTGATAATACTTTTGTTTTTGTTTTTCTTTTAATAATCCCTTTGTTTTTATATGTTATTGTTTCGATAACTCCTTGGTTTTGATGTGTTTTTGTTTTGATATTTTTGTTTTGAAATTTTTATTTTGATACTTTCGTTTTTGTTTTGATAATTCATTTGTTTTGATATCGCTTGATATGAATAAATTTGAGCATCAATTACAGTTTAATATTTTCATTACCGCTAAAAGTAACACTTTTCGTCTTAAAAAGTTTATACAGAAATGTCGATAATGTCAACTTTCATAGAAATTCATTTCCTTTCGTACTTTTAAATATTTACGAAAAACATTTATATCGAGCGTATAATCCCACTAAGTTAATCCTTGATGAATAAATGCGAATGAAGTAAATAAATAAGTAAACGTAAATATAAAAACGACCGGCAGTTCTAGATTTGATGTATATTGGTGCAGGAGAATAAACCGTATGAAATGAAAAATGTAATCTTATTTCGCGAAACAAAAAGAATTGCGCTCAGTGTAAGAGGATTACCGAATTGAACGTGTATATTCTTTAAAGACATTTATATTTCATAGAATAATTCTGTAATATGCTTTAACCCGAAAATAAGTATTTTTCATTGAACGATAAAAATTATACTCATAAGGAATGTTGAACTAAAATTGCAATATATCAATTAAAGATTCAGAAAATGAATTTTTATTTTTTTTCTATTATAAGAATTAGTGTACACGGTCTACATATTTATATGGAAGTAATCTGGAGAACATCTGGAAATAACCTGGATTCAGAATTTATCCTACAATTTTTAGCCATTACCAAAATTTATCCAAACTAATTGTAATCTCAAAATTATTTTTTTTTTACTATCTAGCATGTATTTGGGACAACTTGATAACAACTGAAAATCGACTGGATAAAGTTTGGACCACCTCTACCCCCACACTATTATAACTCGCTCCCATATACTTCCCACGAGTCACTTGTCTTACGGGAAACCCTGTCCCCAGCGCCACCTACCGGAATCCTAAACGATTCAGCTGTTTTTATATATTCTAAGAAACGCTTTTAACCCAGTTTATTTCCAGACGTTCTCCAGACCACTTCCTAATAAATACCCAGATATTTTCTCCAGACTATGTCCAGATAATATCCAAAAGAATTTCTACGCGGGAATTCATATTATGTAAACGAGAAGAAGACAAAAAAATATAACGAATGAAAACTTTTACAAAAAATTTAAAATTTGTTTACAATTTTTCATACTATTTCATTAATCAAAGTAAAGTGTTTGATGGGGGGGGGGGGGGCAAAAATTTCTAGAAGAAATATTCAAAGGGATAAAAATTAAAACTCAATTTGAACTTTCGTACCGTTGAAACAGTTTTACGCATCATAAATTAATTATTTCACATTTTAATTTGAAACGTCTGTAACCGAAACGATTCGTTCGTTAAAACATTTCTTACAAAAGTATGTCCTCATTGCGCTTCTCCAACAAAAAGATTATTTTGATACGTCCTATTTCGCGATCAGTTTCGCTTCGATTTATTTCACTTGACAAATTTCTACTTCTAATATTATATTTTAATACGATAAAGGGAAAATATTGCACAAACGATACATTTCCTTGGATTTCAATTTTTTATAATTTGTCATAAGGGAAAATTCATTAAAATTCCTCGAGAATTAAAATGGAATGCCATTTCAATTTTTCATCTGAAAAATATTTACTACTTTTTGTATTTTAATATTATTTTCCACTCCTTGATTCGCCATTAAAGTTCACTTCATTGGACGCTGCTGCGAAGTTTATTTCATTGCCATCGCAATTTTTTGCCATTCAAACGACCCGCCGTGGAAAAAAAAATAAAAAATTTTATCAGCCAATGAAAAACCGGAACCGTGGTGAGGAGTAGTAGGGGGAGGGGGAGGGAGGGGGTAATTGTAGCGTTATTTTAATGGAAATTTCTTTCGCGCCAGAGAGAATAGTATATTACTTCACGAGGGAAAAAAATGGTTTTAAGTTGGTCCCCCTGACCAAATGCGAAGGGCTACCAATTTACAACTAGTTTTTTTTCGAGTTGAGTACGATATTTTACTCACAAGAATAGTATATCACTTCACGAGGGAAAAAAGTGGTTTTAAGTTGGCACCCCTGACCAAATGCGAAGGGCTACCAACTTACAACTAGTTTCTTTTTCGAGTCGAGTACGATATTTTACTCACAAGAATAGTATATTACTCCCCGAGGGAAAAAAGTGGTTTTATGTTGGCACCCCTGATCAAATTCGAAGGGCTACCAACTTATAACTAGTTTTTTTCCTCGTTGAGTACGATATTTTACTCGCCGCGAAAATAAAGTATGTTGGTAACCCACAGGGCTACCAATACATTTTATTTTTAAGGGGATTAAAAACCGTTTACCTTTTCCTTTTTTAAACTCTAAACAAGAAATAAGCGGGACGTTTACGTTACAAATTGCGCCAGCGTGTGTTAGTTAAGGTTATTTGTAAAACAAAAAGGGTGGGGGGAGGCTCATTTCGCTTGCAAATGAGATTTCGCGTACTTTTGACATAACAATAAGTTAACTGTGCGATAGGAAATTGCAATTTAATGATCCGCCTTAACGAAATATCTGACAGATTGACGTTTATCGCGACGCCCATCTATTGATATATTATAATACATTTTTGTTGAACAAATTGATCTCGAGTATGACGGGGGAGAATGTTGGCAACCATTTATTCGTAAGAATCTTAAAAGTACGAACAAAAAAAGTATGTTTCTATGCTGAGATAAAAATTTATGTATGTTACATATATGACACATATACCCAGGTTAAAATTTATATATATGGTATGTAAATTTGTCATATATGTCGCATTTATGTTGATTTTTACATGGGTATGTCTACCATACATGCGACATATATTTACCATACATGCAACATATATGTTCACCATATATATTACATACGTTACATGTATGTATGTAGATTACATTTATGTTTGCAAATATGTTACATATGTAAAACATATAAGGGAACATACATGTTACATAAGTATTTATCATATATGGTACATATATATTATACGTATGGTCACATATATGAGACATGTTACATATATAACCGCATATGAGATATATGTTATAAATATGGTAGCATATATGTCAAATATATGTCCGAATGTTAAATTAATATTTCCAAATATGTTACAACATGACACATATTCGTGATCTAAATCATATATAACATACTATATTCTTGTCAGAAGTATAAATTTTATATCTTATCGTCACTTATACATTTACATTTTCTTTGTTATTCCACATTTCTCGACATATACGTCGATGCAATCCCGCGAAGTTTTTGGGAAAAAGACGCGCGCACGCCGAATCTTCCGTTAAACTTTCGACATTCTCAGAAGTAATTTGCCAACGATTTATTCACAAAGCCCCGCCGCATTTATATTCAATTTCGCGCAAAACTTATTTGACATTCCATCGGCAATAATTAAACAGCCTCGGTTCGCCGATAATAAATAAAGATTTCCCAACGATTGCATATTTAACGAAATTCCAGATTAAATGTGTGACTTTTTGCTTACGCGAGCCACAGTCAAGTGAAATGAACTTTTCCTTCTTTTTCTTTCTTTTTTTTTTCTCTCCCGAATTAACTTTTCACATCAAACTTAAGTTCGCAGCAAAATACACAGAACGTTTGACCGAAAGCTCCACTCGTCGCCAGACAAATAAACGTGAGATAAATTTTGTAACCGGGGGAGTTGGATGGAAGAAGCATCGGCGGGAA
>JABFPN010003868.1:0-16681 GCA_022817305.1 Leptoteleia sp. ZL-2020
CAGATAAGAACGTTTTATGCGTTCTTTTTTGGAACGTTTTAAACGCTTTAGTCAGGAACATTTGAAACGTTCCAAAAAAGCGTCAAAAGCGTTCTGTACAGAACGCTTGTTTTTGCAGTGTATTTACATATTTTTGGGCGCTACTTTCTATGTTCAGTGAATGTTCAACTCAGCTACTTTTGCGTAATTTTGACCTTCTATGAATGTTGCGGATTAACGTTCACTGAACCTAAGTGTGTTCTTGGGGTTGTCGATTATGCACTTTATAAAATTTAAAACTTTCTTTTAATTAGTTCAAATATATCAATTACGAGACAATGGTTGTGAGAAAACGAATTATTGTTATTAATTTTTATAAAAAAAATTTTAATAAAAATGTATGATAGTATCAGAATTCATTCACAATTTTTTCACGCATTTTATTGTGAATTTTAATCACTCGATAAATTTAACCAAAACTTAACAGATGTATTTAAGAAATATCTCATTAATATACTGAATCCAATAGCAATTGGTTCTTGATCAATAATAAATGTATCCAGCCCATAAATTGCCATTTCAATCACGTATGCAATTTTAATAATAAATACTTCTTCATCAGTTTGGTTAACCACATTTCGAAATGACGCATTCACAGACAATACAAACATGTCATTTTCACATTTTAATTATGAACAATCAATATGAATTTCTGTCAAATAAAAATGGGCGCAATTCAAATTTTACATAAGTGTATAAAAAAAAGACATTATTTATAAAACTTGCTAAAATATACTAAAAATATTTTACAATAAAAGTGAAATTGTTTACAATACTTATAATGAAATATGAAATAAATGCTGAAATAAAGTATTTATTCCTACATATTTAAATTACGTTCATTTTTTGTTTTCGTATATAATTTCACATCGCTAAATGTTGTATATATATTAAACGAAAATACTGCTGTAAATTTAATGTACAATTAAGGATATTTTTTAGTGTATCATACAAGGTATACCATTTAATTTTAGCTATCACTTATGATGAATGGTAGTCATATATGTGGGGCTGGTATAATAAGTGAAAGCTGGGCCATAACCGCAGCACATTGCGTTGTATTGTGAGTTTAAAAATTAATACTATATGTAAAAGCATTTATCTGTTTTAATTATGAATACACACTCACGTGAATTTGAAATAGTGGAAATTGGCTGAATATTCAGCTGGATGAAGGCTAGATAAAAAGCTACATTGAGAATAATAGTATAGTAATCCTGGAGACTATGTGTACTACAGTTCTGATAATTAGTACTTGAAAAAGTGACACCGTTTATCAGACTGTTTGGTAATGCTCTTAACATTGGTGCATACAATCTCAGAGCGCCAGAAAGTATAGTAGCTTTTATTATGTTATTTTTCTTAGTCTAGATAGCTGCTGCAGGATTTTGTACATTTCCGGTTTTTTGAAACGGCCTACAGAAATGCGACTATACAGGCTGAACGATCCAGGTAATATCTACCGATCCAGATGATCGCTACCAGCTATTTAAGAAAGCCAGAAACGCGCAAAAACCAGAAGTTATCCAGTTTTTTTATTCGAACCTTCATCCAAGTACCCTAAATATAAGCAAATATCTATTTATATTTAAATTTATTTAAAATTAAATATTTTAGTGAGGACTTATATACCACTACAAGGCTTCAAGTTCGAAGCGGCAGCTCAATTCGAGAAAAAGGAGGAACTGTACACAATGTGACTGAAGTGAAATGTCATGAAAATTATCTTTCTGTCAATGACAATTACGATATAGCTGTATTCAAAGTTTATCCACCTTTTATTTTTAATCAAGTTGCACGACCGATTCATTTACCAAATGATTACAATACAACGGACGTAAAGTGGGGTCTTGTAGCTGGTTGGGGTTATTTTATTGTATATAAATATGTATATATAGAACATATACTTCATAATTATTATATATATATATACTGACAAGCACATTTGATTTTCTTCAAAATACATCTCGATGCATTTTTGAATATTATATTAAAAAAACATCCATTTTATAGTACTTAGTTAAATTTAATGTAATTGTATATCCCTATTTCATTATTTTTTTAGCCGGATGATCCAGTTTTATCAGAAAATCTATTATTCATAATTTTACCAAAAGTGGATCGAACGGAATGTGAAGTAGACTATTTAGGAATATTTGAAATTAAAAGCAATGAAGTTTGTTACGGATTGCGATTAGGTGGGAAGGATTCTTGTCGGGTGAATATATTAAAATTTATAAAAATTATTAAATTTTAAGACTGACAAAGATCTGAAAAGTGTCACTGAATAATCTTTCCAAAAGTTTTAATCTTTTAAAAGAGAACGTTTGTGAAATCATAACTAAAGTTATATAATAATATAAATAACATTTATTTCAGGGAGATTCTGGTGGGCCATTAGTCAACCCAGATAGAATGATTATTGGAATAACTTCGTGGGGAAATTCTTGTGCATTACCAGGATCTCCTGGTATTTACATTGATGTTATTGCTTTCAAAGACTGGATAAAAAATATAATCGATACGTAACTTTTAAAACACTTGAATTTTTATTAGTAAACATAAAACGAAGGCTTGTTATTATCTCGAATATTTATTTCTATTGTTAATGCGTGTTTATAAATAAATACTTTTCCCTGTTAGGCAAAATTTTCCAGCTGTTAATAATCACGAACAATCTAGTTAACTCTAGTGAAAAACGAGTCATGTAAATTATTGAGTCATATTTGGAGTCAAACAAATGTAGTGACTAGACTACAGTCATGGTTAAATTATTGTGAAAGATACAAATATGACTAATCGCGAGAAGTAATTGAAAAAGTTAATTGTGAAACTCAATAATTTACATGACTCGTAAGATTTTGATAAGGACTAAAATAAAAGTCGAAACGTTAATCAAAATGGAAATTTGAGTTTTATTTCGAAAAAGTTATTTTGAGATAATTGGTCTGTTGACTAAAAATACGATCGAAATAGAAAATTAAGATACAAAAAAATTAACAGACGTAAAAATAAAAAAATAACGTTCACATATGAATTACAAAAATTGTTGAATTTCGTATATCCTATGTAATTTTTTCTCGTGGCATATTGCGAAGACTATCCTGGTTCACTCTTTCTTTGTTTCAAATGCTTCAATACGACTCATCGTAACGTGCACGCATAATAAAACTCTATTTCATGTATAAATAAAACTATTATCAGATGTTTTATACTGTCTTGAGTATGATAATAATAAAAAATTATAAGTATTGCCATTTCTTTAAATTATATATATGTCTATCAATCTGGGCGCGCCAGTCACCGGTGACGCGCGGTGACCCCCGTGGCATTCAACGTGTTAAAAATGAAGTCTAAAATAATTAGAGTAATAATTGAAAACATTAAAACTTTTCAAGTAGAATTCGCAGGTAATACTAATACATTTTTTTCATCCCGAGACAGAATAAATTTTGCAGTTTTAAAATTCCACATATCTTTCGTTCGTTCCTTTATCCAAGCTTCATGACCGATTTCATAAAATCTTGGCAAAGGCTGAAAATGTCCAGCGGATGCCAAATTGTCGTTGTAGATCCATTGCTCTGAGCCGAATCTATGCGCATATTTTTTCTCTTTGTTCTTTAGTTTCGAGTCCTCTAACATTTCATCTTTAGTGGGCAGTTTTGCTTGACCTTTCAATGTAGCCAAATAATACTGTACCTATCATTAAACATTGATTGAGCGTATTAACTTATTGAATAAAATCATTGTTACGTATTTGAACTTTAATTGCATAATTACCTGAATATGAAATAAAGGAAACGGAACAATTTGGGAAGGAATTCCAATGAAACCCATTTTAGGATAGTTTACGTTAATTATATGTTTGTACAAAGGGGACACGAATCTTTGTTGAATAACGATTCCCAATTTATCACTCAGAAAGGGAAAATTATAATCGTAACCTGTACAAAAAATTAACACGTCCGCAGTAACTGAAGTTCCGTCCAATAGTTCAAAAACGTTATCCTTTATCGATTTAATACCTGCTACTTCAGTAACTTTCTGTGGTTTTTTACCAGTCAACCTAAAATGTATCGGCAATATTAATACAGAAGTTTTATTTCAGTTCGGATTAAAATATTTAAAATTAAATATCTCAGAGAAAAAATACAATTATTCAAAGTTATCAAAACAAACTATAAAATAATTAAAAATCAATTAATTTATGTGCAGTATATTCAAAATAATGTATAATAAGAAACTAGTTTACTTGCTTGGGTTTGTTATGACTGAGAAAAACATGAAGAGCATAGTTGGATAATTCATTGCTGATATCAATGCCAGAATGTGAGGCGCCAAGAATTATAACGGTTTTTCCCACGAAACCATCAGGTTTTCTGTATGTGTGACTATGTAGTACTTTGCCAGGGAAAGTTTCTATTCCTGGTATAACTGGTATGTAAGGTTGAAAGTAATGTCTGAAACAAAGGATGGGTGTTATTCATTTTATTGCAATAAATCAATTATGTACTTTATAAAAGCAAAATTTCGTTCATGAAAGCAAAAATAAGTAACATTAATTTACCCGTTACAAACCAACACTGCGTCACAATTATACATTTCTGACTCTCCATTTTTCACATTTCGCACGCGAACATCAAAGGTTGCATTAAGACTTGGAGACACTTCTTCCACTTTTTTATGAAACTGCAAAATAAATGTTGGACTATGTAACTTGTTTAAATAAATTTGCTTTGCCTTCAAGTTCAAACAATTTCATTTACGTTGTATATTTTTATTTAAAAGAATTAAAATTAAATACATTTAGAAGTTTAAAATTTGTGTTGGACTTCAAAATTTAAGCATAATTTTGTTTTTAATAATAAATAACAATTACATTTGCAACATACAGACTAGTAACTTAACACATGATTAATTGAAATTCAACCAATTCCCTTAATAAAAATTAACCTTCGGTTACCGTTCGGTCAATTTTTAATAAGCTTTGAGTATTTGTTAAATGTTGTACAAATTTGATTACTAGTGATGTTCAATAAAGCGATTAAGGGAAATCACAAAGTAATCAAAACATTGCATTGGTAATATTTTATAAGCTTTACCCGACTTTGAAAATAATAATATCTGGAAGGATAATAGCCATTATTGCCGTTGTCTATAAGATAATCTATGGAATAAGGAAAAAGCAAGTATGATCCAAACAAATTAAGCTTGAATTAATTTTCAATTTAGAATTCTGATTTAAATTTCATTTCTCGCATTTATAAATAGATTAAATACTGACGTAATATAAATTAGCAAATTTGTATAAACTTAATTTAAGTATAAATAAATACCTGAAAATATTGATACAAATCAAATTCAGCAGCGTAATCTTGTAAATATTTTAAAATTTCATCGTGAGCAAGGCTTGAATTTTTTGTACTGTTCATTTTACGGAAATCCGGAAAATTCATCAATTCACCTGGCAAATTTGTCCTACAATATCATGAAAATTACTTGATAAACATCAAACAACTTTATGCAGTCTTTATTTTAAGCAGTCTTTAATTAAGCAAATTAATTTATTAAATAAGTAACATTTGTATAATAAATATAATAACGAATTTAAATATAGAAAAAATTAATGTCATTCAATGTCACAAAAAATGACAAACTCATAAATATAAACTTTAATAAACTGATTACTATTTTCAATTAATGATAATAAATGCACCAAAGTAAAACAATTATAACAATATATCGCAAAAACTATCTTATTCAATTAAGTCCTTGAAAGATATATTGCATATGAAAGGTCATAATTCATAAAATTAAATGAAATTGAATTGGTAAAAAATGTAACAAATCACGATGCAATATCATATTTAGCGAAATACGAATGTTGCAAGTGTTGGCAATTTTTTTGTTTTAACGAATACGTATGCAAATTCTTAACATTGAACTAAAATATAAATTCTTATTGAATTTAGAAAAATATTACTAATGATATTAATTTTATATGATTACATATAAATTGCAATTATTTAAACACAACAAAATTGAGTAACGCAGGAAAATAACTAAAAGTTTCGGTTTTCAATTAATTAAAAAATCAATAAATATAATTACATTAACATCTTATTATTATTATTATTATTATTATTATTATTATTATTATTATTAAATTCGAAGATTTAATAAAAATAATAAATAAAGTATATAACACCAGACAGTTTAAAACAGATAACAGTAAAGTTTGCAATTTTAAAAATTGAAGTGTTAAACATAAATTATATAACCATACTGTTTTGAATATGAGTTAACCGTAAAACAATGAAAAAACATTGTAAAAATGGTATAGTTTTCTTTTCAATCAATTATCGATCAAGGTGTAGAAGAACTCATGAAGTTAAATAAGTTAAAGAAGTCATAAAAGAAAACCTGACTCATTTTTCAGAAAGAACTCGTGAAAACAGTTTTATAGGCCAAATAGCGCCATATAACTTAATAGATAGAATTGATTTTGCTGTTCTTGGTTTTTCCATCGTAAAAATAATCACTTTTATTATTATTGCTTTTATACTAAATTTTACCATTTCTTTTTATAACGTAAATAATTTCACGCAGTTTCTACATAAATTAATAGTTTGACAAGGGTTTAATAAAATAAAAAATTTATAAGCGAAAACGTATTACATTTCAGTAATATATGTATAACAAATTTAATATATATAATAATTAATATTATTCATTACCATGCTTGTTCCGAAAATAATAGGAAAATTATTATGAAATATAAAAGAGACTCGTTTGCTATGAAAATGATTATTTTTCAAAAGGCATTTTTCTTAATGTAGAAATATGATCTTAGAGAAATATCAATGTAGATCAATATTTCCAATAATGTATAATTTAATTTTACATTAATCTTACATCTCATGTAATCTTATTAATTATCAAATAAATGTTAAATTTACTTCTTTGTTATTTATTTAAAATAAATTTAATTAAAAATCATATTTCCACATTTACAAACATAATACAATAAATAAAACTAATAATAGAACATATAAAATATTATACTGACAATTTCATTACAAAAATATTTGACAAAATTGCATCATAAATTGCCCCATATCAAATGTATTCTTTGCATTGATTAAATGCAGTTAATTTAATAATTAATCTTGTCCAGCAATAATTCATGCAAAATGTACCAAAGTAACTGATAATTCAGCATTTAATATACAACATATCCCTGTATTAATTAAAATAAACCACTCAACATAGATCATATGTTTAAATTAATCTAGCTTTACAAATAAAACTTTTACCGAAAAATCAATAAAAGTAACATGAAAATTAGGATAGTATATACCTAAGACTCTTGTACATGCTCGAATGCACGGATACATTGCTGTTATCCAAATGAGTTTTGTCGGTGTAAATCCAAGTGCCACCAATATTGGCAGATTCTTCAAAAGCAGTGATTTCAAAAAATGCCAAATCTCGCGCCAAATGTCGGACAGCACATAATCCCGCGGCACCGCCGCCAATCACGCAGACTCGCATTTTACCTTCAGCGATTCCTGAAACAAAACGTCAAGATAAAATCAAGATACGTCACTCACACACAAAATAACGCATTTCTTTTCCTTGGTAAAATTGATTTTATCTCGAAAAGCCTTTCAAAATCAAAAACAAAACGAACACGTGAGACGAGCATGTTACATTTTTACATTACTTTAAAATTGTTGATAATAGTGCAAAACAAGTACTAACCGCTGTTTAAATACAGATAAAAGATAAGAAACTTGGTAGATATCAAATTTAACGCCGACATTTTAGAATGTGATGGCTATGCGTAAGCACCGGTGAGACGTACAATTTAAAAATAAAAACAAACAGTAGCCATACGTGTTCTAGACTGAAAAAAAGTCACGTTAAAAACTCTATTAAAAAAGTGGGTACAAGATTTATTAACATGTCATCTTTATTATATATTAGATAAGTGTTTATAAGATAATAAATCGTTTTTATTATGCTGAATTATAAAAACTTGTATAATTCTCATAACCCCTTTTTAATCTGTATTTTAAATATGATAAGATGTATTTTGTCTCTAATTTTTGACATAGTATATTGTTACCATTATCCAGATCGTTAATTTTTAACGTAAAATTTCCTCTTAATATACTTAAAGCCCTTAGAAAAGGCCCACAGAAATAATTACTATTTGTTGCTTTATTTTTATTTTTGAAACTATTTCTGTTTTTTCACCGATTATATAACATATTTATCCAAAACGGTTTAGAAACTATGTAACTAATAATGTTTCTGACATTACAAACTGATTACATCATTTTTAAACCACATCGTATAGATACATTACTTTTAACGGAATTCGTACAGATAACTCTAAAGTAGTTCGGGACTATTGATTTACAATATCATATAAATTTACACGATTTTAAATAAAAATGTATTGCACTGGTATAGCAATTTTAGATACTATAATTGCAATATAAAGTGACAATTTAAGGTATAATAAATTTCAATGTAATATTTTTTACATACAACAATGTTTTATTCAATTTAGATTGAAAAACATTCCATTGAATTTTATTAAACCTTCGTAATTCGAGTGATAAGAGAAATTGTCAAAAAACAGCTGTTTAGTTCTTCATTTTTGTAATAAAAATGTATAGCAGAGAACTTAACTGAAATAAAATTAACTTATTTGTCCAAAATCAGGGATCACATAGAATAAAAAGTAAGAATTAATGTTAAGGAAATTTTACAATTTTCAACGGTATATTTTTTCATTACATTTTTGTTAATAATAGAAGATACAAAAATTATACTGACAACAAAAAATAGAAGCCATTTCTGTAGACTTGTGCAGTTTCAGATTGGGTGACTCAAGCAATGAATGTGAATCATCGTTTACTGTAGTGTCGAGCATTATCTGCATTACTATAAAGCGCTGAATGCTACAGAAGTAACCAAGCAATACTTACTTAACTTTCAAACTAATTCCTGCTTGATAATGCATTTATAAATGAAAACTGTAAATTGCAAATTTAAAACAAAATATGAAACATTTAAAGATTGACTTTAAATTTTAAGTTTAACTCTAACGATTTTATAGAAAACATTATAGAAATATAAAAAAAAAAACATATAACAAGATATATTTAGATAAAATATAGAAACGTTTACTGCGCGATGAAGCAACAAAACCTAATAATTTTAATCACTCAAGCTAAAACTATAAGAGTTCACAGCAATAGCCATGGTTTTTTGATTTTCAGTATATATGAATTTTAGGCCAAAAGTTCTTACAGCAATAAAAGATTGTATACATGTTTCTCACCTATCAAAGTATATTTCCATGGAATTGTACTCCAAATAATAAATAGTTCTGCAGCGCCAATTAGTCTTTTCGCCAAGCTTTATTACCTACAATAAATGAATGAACTTTAACATTAAATGCCATCCAATCGCATACATTTCTATGCATACAAAAGTATGAAATGTTTTGGTTTAAAAAAATATTCTTTTTATCTTATTGCTCTTTTACAAACAAAATAATATCTTCCATTTACAATATAATATAAAACATTAAAAATTATATTAATGATTACTTTTATAAACTATTATAAATGTAAAGTATTAATTGCTCTTTAAAGTACAAGTGGTGTAACTCACGTTATTGTTTTTTTGAGATATTTAATGGTTGCTATAACCAATCCCAGCACAGAATGCCACTTGCTGAACACGATACTAACCCTAATTAACAAAAGCAAAAAGTGATATTACACTATTTGACCTTTAAAGGACTCCACCATACACTCAGCATTGCAATATTTATTAAAAATTTAAAAACATCTTTACATTTATAAAGCAAAGGGAATATAAATACCGAATAAAGTTGTGTATATTTTTGATGTAGAACTAATGTACTTCTTACACATTAACATAATTTTAATTATGTATAACAATATTTATTAGCATTTTCATATTTAATAATAAAGATAAAGTAGGAAGTTAAAGTAATCCTATTTCAAACCAAGAAATGAATGAGCAATAACCATTAAATACTTATAAATTCTATTAAAACGTAGTTAAAGCTTGTTCAAACTTTCAAAAGATTTATTAATTTATTTATGATTATGAAATATAATTTTAAATTTTTAAGAATTTTTTATTAAAAATACATATTTTATCTTTTAAGGAAAATTGTTACTATTATCCAGATTGTTAAAAAAATTACCTTTTAATTATTCAATCGAAACAAACAGTTTGTGGCACTATACCGTTAACTTTTCAATACAAGGCTTTTCAGATTAATATGATATTTTATAACAGGGAATCCAATGAGCAAATCCAAATTCTAGCAATCCTGAAAACAATATAACAAAAATTAAAATGAAGTAAATTATAGTCTAAAATTAATTCAAACAAAATAACCAATAAATACAACCAAATATTAATAATAATCATTTTTTTTATTATCATTACAAGATAAATTTATTCACATCCAGTTCTGAGCAAGTGCTAAAAATATAAAGTCTATGTTACAGCAAACGTTTTTTTCTCAATTAATTCAAATTCCACTCACATCCAAATAACCATCGGATTTTGTAATTAACGCAAGCATTCAAGGCGCGATAGATTAATCGTTTAAAAGAAATGAAAGTACGTCCCTATCCCGCTTTGAATGCTCAACTCCAATATAAATGTCTAACCATTCTGACAGACGAATTTCGCGCGTACATCTTAGAGAACTCCATAAACGTTCGCATAAAAATCACCACTCATGACCACAATAAATTCAATGTGTGCGCAAATCCATTTGCAGCATCAAGGTATCCAAACGACAAGAAAAAAAAAGAAAAAAAAAAGGGAAATAAAATACGCGCTTGTGTTCGAACAAATTCGAACAAATTCGTCCTCAAAAAAATAGAAAATGTAGAATATAGATCTCTATAAGAAAACGCAAAAACCATCTCGAATTGTATAACTGTGATCTTTACATATTTCCTAGCGTCGCCGTTTCCGCAACTAGCATTTAACATATTTAGATATTTAATACTTTCCGTGCACAGCGGTGCTTCACGGTATAAAACACTATACATTAATTCAGTCGAGGATTCATCGTCCTGGTGCAACATTGTCTTCCAACAGGAAGACCTTGATAAGAACTAGGAAATCGAATGGCGAACACTGCGCCATTCGCGCTTGTCCTTTTCATACAAAAGAAATAACAGTACATTCCACAGAAAGTAATAAATCCTTCATTCGTTATGTTTCGTAGAATAATATTGATAAAGCATAAATGCTGTAAACAAAGAAATTAATATAAAAAAATTAAGCAAAGTTAATTATATATATATATATATTAGAAAACAGTAGTGACATTAATGATTATATGTACAAATTAAAATGTTTTTTTTTTACACATCAAATACTTTAGGAGGAGGACGCGTCGTCCAAATTTGTACAACAGTCGCATAATTGATCGGAAGAAATGAAATGAGAGGGTACAGAAAGATTCGTTATATTAAGCAATAATACTCAACTGTCGACCCTTAATATAAATGTACAACAATCTACAAGATGCGCAAAAGTCATTAAATGTAATTATATTACAAAACTCGGAGGCAAAATATAAGCGTTATGGTGAAATTTTACTGGATGGCCAACTCGGAATCAATATAACTTCCTTGATGAAACATATTTATGATATATTACAAAATAATAATAAATTTAAGAACAGCGCAACTTCTGTTCATAAGTTAAACATATTTAGAATTTATTTTAATTATATTTTACAACTCATTTTCATGACACAAACATCTAATCTCCAAATGGTCAGCGAAATGAGTTCTAAAATTTAAAAGATTCTAAATATCCCAGTTACAAAAATGTTATGATCCATATAAGACTATTTCGATTTGTGTCCATAAGTAGGTCCACACAGTGTCCAAACCTGCGTTGTATTATTATAAGGTATTTTCACCTTGTGTGCATTTACTTATTGTTCTGTACGCACCTATATGGAATTGCAAATAAAAATACAATTAGTGTAATACAATAAGCATTACACAAAGAGACGAAGCTTTTATTACTCCTCTATTTGGAGAATTCCATATAGGTGCATACAGAACAATAAGTAAAGTGCTGGCATCAGATGAAAATACCTTATAATAATACAATTCAGGTTTGTACCTTGTGTGGACACAAATAGAAATAGTCCTCCTACATGGATCTATAAGAAGAAGACTTTTTTAACAGAGATGCTTAACGTTTGACGCACGTTGCGTTTCTCTTAAATTCACGTTTATTTTAAAATACATTTAAAGAAAAATATTATTAAGGAGGTTATGTCAAGTCTGAGTTGGCCATCCAGTGATATCTCAGCTTAAACTAAATAATAGAAGAAGAGTCCGAGATCGGAAAGAAAGAAAAGTTAGCGGAAGCGAACAAGACCGATTCTGCACTGGAATGCAAGATACGTAACTAAGCTTAAGAATAATGATAACGGCCGTACGTTTCGTCGGTTATAATGCCATTTATTACAAGTCCGTGCATGTCGCGAAGTTAAATAAAAAGAAAATTGTATGTGTGTTGCAGATAACATGTACTTTGTCATTGTATAAAAATATCTATCATTTCCGTCAACGAACGGTCGTTGACCGTAACAAGCGGGGGACCGTTTTCATCGAAAAAGACACGTTTTCGAGTTGATCTTAATGCGTGAGTTTGCTCGAAGGATACGATGACATTTTAACGCCACCATTCCCTGTCTGTATATGCTGTTATAGTTAGATTCAACGTTTGCTTATACATTTACTGATGCCAAACGTCTTCTCTTTAAGTATACGTTTGGAATATCAACATTCCATGCGACGTGGTACTTAAACATTATTGGAAGCATTGAAGTTTGGTTGGTTCGCATTGCCTAGAAAAATAGTACCGAACATTTATGAGACGCAAAATCTGTCGAGGAATTTTCCCAATGGAAACTTAAAGACACTTCGAGCGAGATAAATTTATATAATTGTTCAGTATTATTTTCCATTTTCAGTCCAAGTATAAATATGTAAATGAAACGAACGAGATTAAATAAACGGGCCAAGTATTACCGTTCGATTGATTACTTTTTTGTTTGTTTGCTTTTTATCAAAGTCAATTATTGCGAGTAGAAAATGAAGAATAATTTGAAAATTCGCAACGCTCTTTGAGCGAATAAATTTTACAGATAATATACGAAAACTGAAAGGCGCAATTTTGTATGTTGATGCAACTATAAATAAATATGTCTTTGAATTATATTTCAATAGTCTATACTTGCATTAATTGTAAAATGCTTTGCTTTCTCCGTCGGATTTATCCCGACTGAGAAAATGTTCAATTGCATTGTAAACTCGGTTTCTTTGCCTACACGAAATTTATGAGCATTGTGAAAAATCTTTGCTGAAATGCTTCCGAGTTGAATGCACGAAAAGCAAACCGCTATAAAAAGAACGAAAGCTTAGCTCTCGTCCGTTGACGTATTAATGTAATACGAAATTTTTTAAACAAGTGAACATTGCTCTCGCGCAATTACGTGTCGACTCCATACTAGGCGTTCGACCCCAACGAATAATGGCAGTTGATGTTTTTTGTTTATTTCCTCAAGTCGTCTTAAACGGTTCAATGGTTATTCGGCGAGTGCGCAAAAAGGCGCTTAAGTGAGTTAAAAATACAACTCGATGAATTTCTCGTACAACACCGTCTTACTTTCATGTACTTTGTTAATTATTTTATTGCTTGTAGAAATTGTAAGATTCCATTTAACAAACTTTCTTAACACTCTTCATATTTATGTTATAAATTTATATTCTATTAATATAAGTATTTATGTCTGCATCTTCAATTATATTTCATGATAAAGGGGGAGAACTTGAACAAAATTCGTTACTCATAACAATGTTGTAAATATATCTACAACTGGCATACAACATTTTTTTAATTCAAAGGGTGCTTTGTTAATTCTTTTGCTCATTTACTTTGAACCTTTTTAGCAGTCAGTTTATATATATATATATATATATATATGTATGTATATTCATTTCTTTCTCAAAGTATGCTTTTTCAGCAGGGTGACTAGATTCTAGATTTTATAATGAAATGGTTTGTGACAAAAAATTTTTCTGTATTTATGTATCTATTATTAACTTTCTTATTTTTATTAGTATCATTTCCAACTTTAAGTTGATGCAAACACTATGTTAGTAAAACATATAAATATTAAAAATTTAGGAACAAATAGGTAATATATTTACACGTACGCTTTTATATAAATTTTAGTCTCCTGCCTCAGGCATAACCGATAAAATTAAATTAATCAATGATTATTTTTAATTAATAACTTTTTTCTGATTTATTTTTACGACATTTATAATTTTAATAATATAAAAATACAAATATACATTTCAATTAAATTATTTGCTTTTACAAAATTATGTACAAAAATCTTGAATTTGTACCAAAATCCTTACAGTGATCAAAAACTATGTTTTTTACCCTTATGTGTTTAAGAAAATTTTATTTCAACTTTAAATATTCATATTTATTTAAATTTGATTTCGAATTTCGTTAATTTTTTAACGTTATAAAAGTCTCATTGTTTAACACAAAATGGTGAATTTAACAAATTATTAAAATTAGATTTTAAGAGTGTAATTGGATTGTATTTAATATTTAAAACTTTTTATCTAAAGTCTTCCGTCGTACAAGCGTTCGTCTGTTATATCGTTTAAAATTTTCATAAACTGTAGCGTTTAATCTAATAGCAACATTTCAATTTAAATTTATATTGCAATATACTCAAATTCACTTTCTATAATTATATCACATACTAAACAAACTTTTTGCTTTTAATTCTGATATTTTGATAGAATTAACAGTCATTGGTCACAACATGAATTCAACATTTTAAATTGTTAACGCGAATCACTATAATAATGTCAAAAACGAGAATGGAAAATATGCAAGAACTCGTCAAGCTGTAAATAAAATAACAAATATCTCTTTATTACTTAAAGCATCGAAAAACAAGATCTCAGGCTTAAAACGATTTGTTTATATATTAAACGTAATTCAAATTCATCATAGAAAAACAAAAGAAAAATACAATCAAATTTGAACTCCTTAAATTGTATCTTAATTAAGTGAAACTTCAATACTTTCATCGTATGGAATCAACACGTGAACTAACTCGTTGTATTACATGATTAAAACACATGCATTTTGAATAACATTTTGTTCTACTTGCAAGGACTGTTATCCGTATTCTTTTTCATTTCTTCTCTCTTTTTAAGTGGACAAATCACGTGAATGTATTATTCTTGACTTTCATTTCAACAATTTTACACATCTACATATGTACAAATACTTAATTAAAATTTTACCCCAATTATAGTGGACTATCTATCCGGTGTAAAATGTTGAAAAAGTTTGATATGAGTCAACGCCGAATACTCCATATTTGTTCACACCGGAATACAAAATAATCATTTATAAAATGTATTTAAAAAAAGTAATCAAAATTAATCCTACTCGAGTCTTATCTATATCTACAGAAGAACTTGCGTGCTTCTCTTTATCGACAGGTTAAATTGCATATACATATATATATATATATATATAAATACACACACACATATATATATACGTATATATGAGGGGGAAAAAAAAGGAAAATAAATATCAAACTTTTGTAGAGCAAAGGTAAGCTAGCCTTCGCTCACTGAAGATAACGAACTGCGCGTGGAACTTGGGTTACGTTCCGTTAGCTGAGATAAGTCAGCCGGTAGACACAACGGCATTGCGCTTGGTCCATAAATGGCTCGCTCTCGCATCGAGGCTTCCTGCTCTTCTAACTGGATGGCGAACTGGTCTTCCAATTTCTGTAACATCCCAATCACTGAATTAAAATGACTTCAACATCAGTTTTCTGTATTAAACATTCAACTTTTATATATACATTACTACAAAGTTTTCAGACTATATACTACAGTATATTTAGATAATAATTATTGCAAATAAATACTAACATAAAGAATTATGTATTATTATCAAGCAATGTTTAATATGTACCAACATTTCATCTCAATAATTAATTTTATTTTACCATATATAAATTAAATTTTACTCGTCAAGCGTGACGGCAGCCACTCGACGAGCCAAGGTATATAAATTAATTAAATAAATATTAATTACTAAAAGAGAAAATTAAAAACAATTAGAATTTTCTGTCTCTTTTCTCTTTTCTACACGGAGAGAAAAGATTAATAAAATTTACTGACATTCTTAGTAAACTGGTTATATATTGGCAAAACTTGAAAGATTACTATCTTAAGTTAGTAAAACGTATCAATTTCTTAACAATGATTCTTAGATAGCTGACACTTTTTACTAAATTAAGATAGTAATTTTTCAATTCTTGCAAGTATATGACCAGTTTACCAACAATGTCAGTAATTTTTATTAATCTTTTCTCTCCGTGTAGGATTTGTGAATGTTAACTATCGATGTCTTTCTCTTACTTGTATAGTCGCCATTATAACAAGACAACGAATCACCTCCACCCCCCCCCCCCCCCCCCCAC
>JABFPN010003869.1:0-16679 GCA_022817305.1 Leptoteleia sp. ZL-2020
CAGGCCTTCTGTCAAATCAAAATATTAAATTTTCTTTGGGGGAAATTAAAAAAGTCCTCCAACAGCTCTTCAATGGGCTGTATTATATTCACAGCAACAAGGTATGCAACAATTTATTTTTAAATCAGAAATAAATTTTATGCGATGTTTTAATATTTTTACTTAATTATTATTACTGTTAATAAAAATGATAAATTAAATATACAAATTTTACATTATATTAGATCAATATTTATATGTTACGAACAATTATTTATAACCATAAATTAATTTTTCAGATATTACACAGGGATATTAAATCGTCTAATATCCTTATAACAAAAGACGGAACACTGAAGGTAGCCGATTTTGGATTGGCTAGAGCTTTCAGTGAAAGCAAAAAAAATAAACCAAACCGCTACACAAATCGAGTGGTAACGCTTTGGTACCGCCCACCGGAACTGCTGTTGGGCGAGCGTGATTATGGCCCTGCAGTAGACATTTGGGGGGCTGCTTGTATAATGGCGGAGATGTGGATTAGGTATGCTATACTATTCTAAATATTATTCTAAATAGTTTAAATAATAAATTAATTATTACATAAATTGAATAATAATGTCTGGTTTTATGGAGTAGAAAAACAGTATAATTTTAAAATAAAAAAAATAATAAATTGACAATACTCATCCGTATTAAAAATAAATATTCTTAACGTAACATTATTGAGCTGGTGACTTACAACGTAAATTATTATAGTAATTAAAGCAAAAATAAAAAATCTGTTTTTATTATAGATCGCCAATAATGCAAGGAGCCACAGAGCAGAAACAGCTCAAACTAATTACTGATTTGTGTGGTTCCATAACACCACAAGTTTGGCCGAGAGTTGGACAGCTAGAGCAGTTCAACAAAGTTCAATTAAGCAAAGGACAGAAGAGAAGAGTAAGTTTTGAAATTTATTTTTGATTTGAATTAGTTTCGAAATTATTTCATATTGAATAATTTATGTTTAATATTATTGTCATTATATATGGGGGAATATTTATTCATCAGTATGTAGTTAAAATTTAAGATGATAAAAAGTACTAAAAGCTTAAAAGGTATATAATTGTACAATTTATTTTCCTGATTGTACAAGGATATTCGGAGCAATTCAAATACCGAACTAATATGAATTTTTTATCAATTTAAATAAGAGGTCTTTTGTTTAAAGAAAGAGTATTTTTTTATAAAGATAGAAGATAGTATTTTTGTATGGTATTCCCCTTTTAATACCATTATTATTCCTTATAATGCAAGTGCTTTACAGAATACACGTATGTTAATACAAAAATTGTGTTTTCAGGTAAAAGAGCTATTGAAACCATCCATAAAAGACCATAAGGCGTTGGATCTGATAGACAAGTTGCTTGTCTTGAATCCAGCAAGGCGGCTTGATGCAAATGATGCATTAAACCACGACTTCTTTTGGACAGATCCGATGCCTAGCGATTTGAGTAAAATGCTCGCTCTACAAAAACAGAGCATGTTGGAATACTTAGCCAGAAGTAAAAGTCAAGCTGAACAACAGAATCAACCCGCCACTGCTTCGAAACAATCTGCGAAAGAGACCCAGTATCGGGACCGTGTTTATTAGCAACTTCGACTTCGCTAAACACTCGTCTTGACTGCTTGTACATATATGTATATATATTTATTGGTACATAGTATTGTTGCACAAATTCATGTTTATTGTACAATGTAATTTATTGACATAAGAAATAATTTGTTTATTTCTTACTACAGTGATATATGATTGTAAAAAACAAAAGAAAAAAACATATCAAACGAAAAGAGAAAGTTGTAAATGTATGTGAAAATGTTTTATAATGTAATATACGAAAATGAAATAAATTTGTACGAATGGAAAGTAACGCAAATGTCTCTTTAATTTCTATATTTATCAAACATGCAAACCCTAATAGCAAGTCACATACAATTCATCCCTTGAATGTATCATTTTGTTTTCTTCAGTAAATGTATAATAATTTTGTAATATAATGATCAGGAAGCTATTCTACAATGCCTTTAAACATCACCTTAAAGCCTTTATTAAAAATCAAGTATTAAAAGATATAGTAACGTACGAACTTTGTGAAAATTAGTAAACATGCATATTTAATTTCATTGTAATCTGTTTGTAACGTTTTAAAAATAACTTTCCCAAACACCCAATTCCGTTTTATTGAATACATGTTATTTATATTGTCAAACGATTTCTCTTCTGTTTGTTGGATTATGTAAATTTATATTACTCTACGTTGAAAGGTTGTATTAAACTTTTAGAATATCGTAAAAATTTAATCCTTTTCATGAAAGTAATTTGTCGAAAACTGCACAAGTTATCGTAAATATTAATTTCTATTGTATCCAGAGCTTATCATTGTTTATATAAAAAATGCTTGAATTGTTTTAAATGCAAGTTAAAAACTAAAGCCGGTCTGAATTTTGTGACGCTCAAGAAAGAAAATGCCTCGTATTGTTTATATATGTTTGTATTAAAAATAATTTATTTCGTACTTGTATAAAAATGTGCAGTAAGAAAAGCAAGATAAAAATAGAGAGAATATTTAAAAGAAATAAATCACTAAATACCAGTCATATTATCATATCATAGAATTTAATAGTATTTTGTAATAAAATATATTATAAAAATCATAATGTGTATTCATTACATAATATTTTTTATAAATATTTTTGTAATTATAATAAAATTTCATAAGCTAACTTTTAAAAAGTATCGCAAAGAGAGATATATTAAAAATTAATAAAGTTATTAAATATTTAAATTAATATATAATATCTAACATTGCTTGAAATTAATATTTAATTTATACAAGTTATAACTCAATTACAAAATGAATAAAAACCAGTAATTTCCAGACACTGAGAAAAAAATTATTTTACATATTAAATGCTGTAATACGAGGCTTGACTGTGTTTAATATTTCTCTATTTTATTTATTACCATCTAATAGTTTGTTGAATTACCTTTTTTCAACTTGATCGTAATGTGTTGTGATAAATAAGGATTATATAATAACTGTTACTATAATAACGCAATGTAATTTATAAATAAACAATATGTATATTTAACGTTTAAATTAATGCATGTGATCATAAATGATAATCATAAGATTTCAATCAATAAAATATGATGGGGAAAAAACTTGTACAAATGTAAAAACATACAGAATTATTTGAAATTATTACATCTGATTTTCGGTACGCAATATTTTTCTATTTTTCCCACTTTGTGAATAAGATAACATGTAAAACGTACATGCTTTACATGTTGAATATAAAGAAAGAAGAAGATCGTGGTACCGATGGTTTTAGTGTAAATTTGTTAAACATTTCTTAGTTTCCTAGATAAAATTTAAACTTTTATACCCTGGATAAAGGAACACAGGGTTTCATAAGAGAAAAAGAACTCATGAATTCACAACAAATTTTATTTATGAATCCTTACGTTTTATCATAAGACATAATGATTTGTGTCCCATTTATAATTTTTCTGTTTCATAAACCATATGAATTCATAAGAGCTCTTTTTCTCTTATTAAACCCTGTGTTGTTTTGTCCAGGGTATTTTCTTATTTGGCCATTCACTTGCAAAATTTTAATATGTTTTTAACTTATTTATTACATATTATAATTATTTGTAAATATTCTTGGCGATGGAGTCAATTGTTCGAATAAACAATGTTTCAACTCATAAGACTATATAAAAATTTGCTATTTTTTGAAATTAACATTTATAAATACTTAATAAGTTATTTGTTGTAAATGAATATTATTGTTTATTATATGTATGTACAAACAAAATATATGCAATAAATATGAAAAAATAAACGAAATTAAAATTTTTGAATAATTATCCAGTCAAATATTTTTATCCGTATAATTGTGTCCGAACAATGGACTGGATCCCATATTCTTGATGTCTGTGAAAATGACAGAGCCACTGCAGCGCAAATTAATATTTTGTTTAAAAAATGTAGTAATTATTTATTACCATTTTGCATTTGAGATAGATTTACTTATTTCGTTGTTTACAAAACAAACTGAACCCTTGTAGAAGAAAATATTTGAAAAATGCCCAAAATACTCAATTTTAACAGTTTCTCAACATGTTTTTCAAGATTTTTCATCATTCTCTTCCACAAGGATTATAATGAACATATTTCAGCTACTCCATAAAATTATTTTATACCGTAATGGCTGTGGTAGCTTCACAGGCATCAATTTTTTTTACAAATTATTCTTGGAAAAATATTCCATAATAGACATGGACATGTATGGTCATATAAGTATGGGTGAAATGTTGAATTATTATAAAAATAACTGTGGAAAGATACATAATTGTACTTTTAATTATGAATTTTGGTTACCCTGGTTCAAAGAACAAAGATTATGGCTTCAAATGCAATCGTTTCATGCTCGAATTTTTGAAGACGAAAATTTATCATCTTTAAATCAGGGTATTTTCAATGTCAATTTGGCAAAGTCATTAATTCAATACATATACTTATATGAACATATTTGTCCATGCATGGGTATACATGATAACTTATATTCGTTTAGTTATTTAACAGATATTAATTGGTAATTATGATTAATTAATGTTATAACTATGTATGCAACAAAATTATTAAGTAATACGTAATTAAAAAAATGTGTACAATTACTTTAAAAAAAACACACAATTATACAAAACATTTATAAAATCTAAACAAAATAACATTCCACAAATGTTTCAAACGTTAATAACTAGTTTCATGATATTTCTAAAGTTTTATGTTATTCACAATGTAATTGTCTATTGTAATCAAACAAATATACATAATTATGAACGATTATGTTTGTTCGTACATGACATGTATACAAATTCATAATCATACAGATATGTGGGCGTTTTTAATTCCATCAATATACACAGTTTGCCAAAATTCATACAAGCTTATGTACAAATCATACGTATATCTTTTCGCAATTTGTATGTAACACTTGGGGAATATTTTTGCCTGAATAACAGCAAAGAAAAATGTATACTTTAGTGCCTTCTTAATACTGAAATATGTTTGCCTCATAAATAATTTCATGTACATTTAATTACGATCAATGACATTTTTCAAAAAACTTTTGCATTGATCACATGCAAACAAAATTTTTCTAACAATGATATATCTTTAAATAGTATATTACATTAATTTAATATTTACATGATTGTCAGCAGTCAAATATTGTTGCCATTTATATATGAATATTTTCAGGATTAAAATCGATTTCATTATACATTTTCTTGATATGTTCATTCGTTGCTGTGTTATTCATGGGCGCGACTTTGTTACTCGATGAAAGTCGTCCATTAACCACTTGAGGCGCTGAACCATTTTGTATGAAATGTGGCGCACCGTTTGCTGTTCCATTAAGATGGGATGTCGTTTTTGTGTTTTTAATATATCCGTTCATCATTTGTGTACCTGTAAATAATTATTGTCGTTTGAAAAACTTGATACATAGTAATTAATCCCATTGAAAATAAGAATTTATTAAAATATTCTATAAATTGTTCACCAATGCAGTTATAGACCCTGTTAAAAAAATCTAGCTGGGATCCTACATAGGAATTTGGCATTGGAAATCAGCTAGTCTGCTAGGTAGGTTCCTAAGTAGTTATAGGATCTTGTCTAGTTTCGACCTAGGACCCCAGCCAAGAAACTAGGCAAGATCTTATATTCCTACCTAGGAATCTACCTAGGAAACTAGCTGATTTCCGGGACCAAATTTCTATGTAGGATCCCAGCTAGTTTTTTTCTATCTAAGATCCAAGCTATTTGACAATTAAATCTTGTTCCATTCAATTAATTAAAGGTCTTAATTTCATTATACCTGTGGATTTAACTTCCTCGATGTTCTTTCCATTAATTTCCAACATTTTTCTATCATTTTTAAGAGTATTTAATTTGTTTTTCGACTTTGAAATTGCCACACCATTTGCCATGCGCTGCTTCTCACCATAATCCTCTATCCGTAAGCCCCCGTTGATGTTAGCGGGGGCTTCACCGTTTGGGAGGTCATTTTTGCCCTGTTTAGCAATATTTTGTGATAGCTCATAAAGGATAGTAGCAAATTCTTGCTGTACGCTTGGTATTTCAGTATCGCCATCGATCACTGTTAAACGATTGTCATTGTCTAATGTTTTCAACATTGGTAAAGCAACTTCTCGGAAGATCTCAAGTCTTTTGCGAAATGATGCAACGCTGTCGTCTGGACGACCTCTGCTCAATTGTAATTTAGAGCAATCCAGAAGTATTAGTGGTGGCTCCTGACCAAACTAAAAAAAAAAGAAAAAAAGGAAAATTTATTTAATGTCATTAATTTCCTTGAACTTATTAAACAAGTTTAAACATGAATAAATAATAATGAACATAATTTAATCAAGAATTTTAAATTGATCATTACTTTGCTTTTAAATTCCTGCACTTGGTTCAAGTCTCTTGGAAATCCATTAATAATGATTCCTTCGGAATCACGATTTAGGAAAACTTGTTGCTCGACTGCTTGCATGACAATGTCAAGGGGCACTAATTCGCCAGACACTAAGGCATCGTTTACCATAATATTTGACGATGACATATTTCTTAATAATTCGCCTATGTTTATTTGCACCCAACCTGGCATGTTACGCATAGCTCTAGTGCAAATGGACGCTTTATTGCTGCCGGGTCCACCTGAAAAAATAAATACGTTAAATAAGTTAATTAATTCTTAATTAATAATTATTTAACATTGAAAAAGTTAGAAATAACGTTTATAAACTTACCAATTACCCAAATAAAGGGAGGAAGTCCACTTTTAACTTTGTCAGCTGTTTTAGCAGGTGGAGTATTAATCCTGTCAGGTGGAGTAACTTCTTCGATTGCTTTCTTTTCTGATGAAGCTGTATTCATGTTATGCCTTTCTACCTCTACCTGAAACAAATTTTTATTAAATCGTCGCGTCTGTTTTATTATATAAAAAAAGCCAACGAAGCTTGATTTTTAAAATGTTTAAAGTCTTTTGTAAAAGAATCACTTTTGGTGGTGTAACACGACTAAAACTTTTTCTTGTATACAAGTTAAAATGAGTAGGATGTTACATAATTATTATAACAATTAGTGAAATTACCTCTGTTTCTAATGATTTAGAATTTGTATTCTTATTCTGTATGCTACCTTCTGATAATCCAAGTATTTTATAAACAGCTTCTCGAAAGTCTGCGTATACTTCAGTTGGACTTCTTTCTCCATTTACCTATTAACGGTATGCTTTATTGAAACTTAGTTAAAATACACATAGCTATTTATTCAACAGTAATTTGCACTTTATATAATTTAATTTTTTCTATTTTTTGTTTTGACATGGAATATATAAAGATAATTTACCTGTACTAATAGTTCGCTCTGGTCAAAGTACTCTGCTACAGGCATTACACTTCTAAAAAAATTATTTAACTCCATCCGTGCCAACTGAATAATAACGTGGCCTAATTGAGCACCATAATCAATTTGTCTCTCAAGGACCTCTTGCCGCCATGATATAAGAATGACGCCATTTACAATTTGTATCTGCACAATAAGAAATCTATGTTATAGCATCATATTTCTCTGCATGTTTTAATTTTATAATGAGTTTTGTCTTGGTTTCTTACCCTGTTAAAAAAATCTAGCACCGGAAATCAACTAGTTTCCTAGGTAGGTTCCTAGGAGGTTATAGTATTTTGCCTAGTTTCCCAACTGGGGTCCTATGTCGGAATTTAGGATCAGAGATCAACTAGATTTCGACTTAGGACCCCAGCTAGGAAAGCAGGCAAAATCCTATGACTACCTAGGAAACTAGCAGATTTCCGGTGCCAAATTCCTATGTAGGACCCCAGCTAGACTATTTTAACAGGGTAGAGTCCTATTTCTGTACAATCAAACTAAATTAATTAAAAATACGTACTTTTTCTGAATATTCCACGACGTCTCGCATATTTCTAGGATATCCACTGACGAGGAAAGTCTTAGCACCAGGTGACATTTTTATTTCCAACATGAGAACTTCCGTCACGGTTTTACTGCTTAATAAACTGAAGTCCTGCATGTCTGGTACATAAAATTTCTTTTGTAAATAAGTCAAAAAATTTTGAAGATCATATTTTTTCTCGTTTTAATTGGAGACTTCAGGAGACTTCGAGACTCAAAGCTTTCCCCTTGTGGAAGCAATCTATCCAACTTTGTAATATGTATTAAAGTAAGTGACACTGTTTTAAATGCTGACAGCAGGTAAGTATATATCATTTAATTAAATAAATATTTTTATTAATTATCTTAAACCTTGCCTCGTCAGTTCGCTATCGCGAACCTTGATCAAAATTTGTATATATATAAATATTTATTAATTGGAAAATTAAACGCAACAGAAAAGCCACCGCGCAGAACCATTTATCGTAAAATTATACTTTACAGTGTTATATTAATTTCAAGAATTTAAATGTGCGTGTCAAAAACACTTCCGTTCACTCTCCCACTAAGAGGTACCACTTTGTTCCAATAAGGGAGAAATCCCACTGAGAGAAATCCCACTAAGGGAAGCTCGAGTGTATTGGAAAATTTAATTGTTACCATTTCCCATAGCATACTGCTGCAATAGATCTGTCATATTTATATGCACTATTCCTTTCCTTTCTTGGGATAAATTGTCGCAGTGTGTCACCTTTCCACTGCCAGGGCCACCTATAAAACACAGAGAAATAATTATTAAATGTTATTAAGTAACCCTTAGAGCAAAGAATATTTTTGATACATTCTGAAAATATTCTGAATATACCAAGAAAATATTCTAATGTCCGGCTCCCGGAATATTTCTGGTGTATTCTTGGGTGATTCGTGTCTTTTTAATATTCCAGAAATGTACCATATATATTTCCGGAGTGGGACATGATAATACTTTTGACAAATATTTTTGGAGTATTCTGGAATATTTCTTGCTAATAGGGAACGTGTACGAAGAATGAAAGTGTTTTTACCAAGGACGAAGATGACAGGTACGCTGGGGGATTCAAACTTGACAGGTCCAACGTTCTGCATTGGGAAGTTTCCGTCAGGAGGTGTTGCCAAAAGACCAGCTTCTTCTCTCCACTTTCCTGCTTTTTGAGCATCAGCCTCTTCTGACACCTGTTGTTTATCATTACCCTGTTCTGAAGCACAATAAACAATAATTAATCGTCTTCAATTAAAAAATACTTTAAGGAGAAATGTCAATCGATGGCCAACTCAGAATGAACATAACCCCCTTAATAACATATATCATTAAATATATGATAAAATAAAAATAATATTTAAGAAAAACGAAACGTTTTTCAACAATTAAACACATTTAGAATATTTGAGATTAGTTTTCATGTATTGCACAACTCTTCTCAGAATGCTACCCTGGATAAAGGAAAACAGGGTTTCATAAGGGAAGAGTTCTTATGAATTTCTGTGGTGTTTGCAACAAAAAAAATCATAAACGGCCCTAATAGCAAGAAATATCTCAGAATATTCCAAAAATATTACCATGTCCCACTCCGGAAATATTTATGGTACATTTCTGGAATATTAAAAAGACACGAATCATCCAAGAATACACCAGAAATATTCCGGGAGCCGGACATTAGAATATTTCCTTGGTATATTCAGAATATCTTCAGAATGTACCAAAAATATTCTTTGCTATTAGGGGGGACATGAAATAATACGATACATTATAAAAAATCACAAGAATTCACGAGGAAACATTGTAAACATGTATTCTAAAAATTAATTACCACGAGATTTCGATCTTAAGTCCTTGGAGATAGGAACTCGAGATGTTGCCTACTGAGCTACAAACCTTTCACGAAAAAACATTCATATGACCTTATAAATAATATAAATAATATTAAATAATGTCCCAGGAATGTGTTATAAATATACACTATAAGTTCCCATTTTCGCCATTCCCATTTTCGTCGGAAATGTTCCGTTTATTTCGTTATTGAAACGCTGTTTAACCAATAATAACTGAATATCGATGGCGGGGAATTTAAACTTGCTTAATTTATTAATAATTGTATCACATATCCCAGTAAAGAAGGCAGGTTATAACCGAAACAACCGAATAGAAATAACCAATGAAAATATACATGCGGTAAACATGTGCGCAATTGCGCCCGAATGAAAATGAGAGCGTTTCCGGTCTCGAACAGAACGGAAATGGGAGCTTATAGTGTAATACGTCTGCTTTAAATAACATCCCAGGGATATTATTTTAACATTGGAAAAATATTTTTTAATATTTTTGGGTCATTTTAAAGAACTTTACAAAATGAATTTAAATCGTGCTGGACTGAAACGAGGTCTAAAAACTAATTCCGCATGATTTAAAGTTTTTTTTCATAAATTTCTTAATAATAATCCAAAAATGTTACAGAAATATCCTTGGGATATTATTCGAAGCGGGCATATTACATTCATGGCACATTCCTGGGATATTATTTTGATATTCCTGAAATGTTTTAGGGATATTATTTAATATTAAATAATATTATTCGCTTATAGGAATATAAAGGTTATGATCTTGGAGCATGTACTTGATATTCTCGTATCGATAACAAACTATAACAGGCAATATATAAGAAACTACATAAGAAAACATGTTTTCGGATTTCAGGATTGTTATCGATTAATTTGTACGTTACTTTTATGCGGTGAGCTAAAACCAAAGTGTGTCACAACGGGTATATGTGCATAATGTGCACTTGGTCATTTATGTTCCGACCTTTGCCTTCATAACTGACCATGTTATAGTATAAAATCGAAGAACCATTAGTTCGATTTCTCTCGGCTATTAATGCTTAAAAAGTACCAAATCAATTTTACATAAAAAGAGTATTAAAAAATAAGATGGTTTGAATGTTAAAAAATGTCTATAATTTACAAGTTTTATTTTACCTGTTACAAGCAATAGTTTAACTGTTAAACAATTTAACGTCAAGTTTTTATATAATTTAAAATGATGTATGTTTTGCATATAGCAAAACTCTTGTAACTGTTACAATGATTTGTGTAATTTGTCTCCTAAAGTTTCACGAGAACATAATTATTCCGCAATAAAAAAACGATATACAACTGAAGAAAGAAACGCTCTACACATCAAAAACGTAAACAAACATTGTTTTTGATAACACGCTAGCAATGCTTGTGTTTTTATTTTTGTTTTAAAAAGACATTTGTCCAGTTAAATATCGAAAATATAACGTTTGTTTAATTACTTTTATTTTAAAAATGTTTCATACTTCAGTCCCATCCCTTGTGGAAAAGAATGCTGAAAATTCCTGTGTAAACTGAAAAATGTTGAAAATTCTCAATTTTAGCAGTTCTCAGCATTTTTCAACATTCTTTTCCACAAAGGACATAAAAAATGTATTTCTAATTGAATTGATCGGTTGTAGTGTTTTTTTTTCAGTATAAATATGTCTTTTAAATGAAAAATGTCATTCAATGGCCAACTAAGAGTGAACATCAACCTCCTTAATAATATATATCTTTAAATATATTATGAAATAACATATGAAATAATATACTCATATAGACTGTCAAAAATTAAACATATTTAGGATTATTTAAATAGGTTTTCATGTATTGCAACTATTCTCGGAAAGCTATCTTTTGAAAACAGATTTTAACCTGAAAATTTAACGAGAAAATGTTAACATTATCAGAAAAAAAAATGTTATTAGAAATGTTTAAGATGCGTATAAAGCTTTTTAAAAGTTAATATTATTTTATCGTATGCTTTTTGCTTTCATGTTTCTCATATTATTTTCTTTTAACATTTCCTTAATAAAAGCAACAATAACATATTAATAATACAAATAAAAATAACAGAATAATAATATATCGTGACATATTAATATATATATATATATATATAACGTTGAGATAATTACCGGTCAAAGTCATTTGATAATATCCCAGTAAATGAGAAATTATTAAAAATTATTCAAATGCACAAACGTGTATTAAAACTTTTTAACCAATGTCATATTTCTAAAATTCTTAATAATTTATTGTTGAAACTTTTTAAAGTGTATTATATTTCTAAAATGTCCTATAAATTTTAATAAGTTTCATTTAAGGTTTGTGCATTTCAATAATTGTTAATAATTTCTCGTTTACTGGGATGTTTCTAAATCGCAATAATCCCTGGCATTTGTATGGAGATTAATTTTTATGGCACACAAATAGTATATAGAATTTTCTCCAACTTTCTCTCATACTTGCAAAAGAACAATAAATGAAGTAACAAAGGTAAATATATTTGTGTATCTTCTGATTTAATTGCTATTTTTAGAATCATAAAAAGTAATTTACGAAATCGTCATATGAGTTCCCCCTTTTTTTTCCACTGAAGTTGCTAGTATTCTAGCGTTGCTCATTTTCGTAGTCTTATTCTGACTTTTGCGTAGAGTACAAATATATACCACAGCACAGTGCAGTAATTGATAATTGTTGTAGTGTAAAATATACGATTTTCTAACAGAAAAAACTTCAACGAAAAGTCTTTGCAGTTGAGCAGTAAGTCCTCATTATTTTAAATATAGCCGACATAGTACATTGTGTATCTAGTGTGTCATGGGCTCTATTGCATACGAGTGTGATGCTAACACACGAGTTTGCAAGTCCCCATGACACACGTGGTGAACACAGTACTTTTTGTCCGACCTACCGTGAAAACGAGTCCGTGGTGACTATTATTACGAACGAGAATACGTTCAGCGTACGGAAAAGTAATGCGTCAAACGACCGTGTTCGTATGTTTTCAGATTGCGCATGAGCAAATATAGCCGTGTGCAATCGGACATTTTGCGTACGCTACGCATGCATGCAATGACGAGTTATCACCGTAGGTCGGACAAAAAAAATATGAAGTGCACTACTAAATTTCTATTTAAGTTAGCTTTATTATTTGGCTATTATTGACATGGGTAGAAATTATACTTATCGTAACCAAAACAAATTTATGTGCGTCGATTTTATGAAAACTAACCTAGCTAGTTCATTGAATTATATAAACATATGGCTGAATCAGGCATACAAATTTATCTAATTCAAAACACAGTGAAATCCAACTAGTTTTCATTGACATTTTGAGGTTAAGTTCAGTCCCTCAGATAAGTGTATGGTTGAATCAACCGTACAGTTTATGTAACGTTTAAATATTCATTTTAGTCGATTTAATATCTAGGGATTTCTGCAAATAGAATAAATTCTTACTAAATTAGTTAAAAATTCCTAGATAAACTCATTTACCTACCAAAGTGAATACTTTTTTTTCCGTGTAACGAAACTTAATGTAATTTGTACCAAAATATTCCTCTAAAGAAAGAAAGAAACAGCTTAATCCATATATGGCCATATAGATAAAATTAGAATTGATATAATATTCTAGTCATATATGGATTTAATAATTTCCACATATAAAAATATAGTACTGCCATGCATGGACCATATATGGGATATTTTATTCCATTGTATGAAATTGTTAAGACACACATGGACCACATATGTTTTATTTTTACAAGTATGTACATAAATTGTCTTCTCGGGTTCGGGTTTCATGCCGTCTGATAATATTAATCAGTAACATGGCCCAAATTTAATATTAAATTAATATTAATAAATAAAAGCAAATAATTCATCACGTGATATCCATTTAATTCCCTTATCATTTCAGACCATGGGGAATGTGTCCGGAGAGGTAAAAGAAAGAGAAACATACGTTACGAAAACCTTTAAAGAATTAAGTGAAGATAATAATGAGCTTAACGCACATTACCGCAAGTACTGTATGATATTTGCAATCAAGAACGGACGAATAAAAGTAGTTGAAAACTTGTTGCAACTAGGAGTGGATCCAAACACTGTATTGAGAAATAGAAGTCTGTTGGAATTGGCGATAATCAGTGGAAAGCATAAAATTACTTCCTTGTTACTTAGTTACGGCGCCTCCACAAGGGCAAGACACATGACTTCCAGAAGAAGTCCGATATTCGAGGCTATATATTGCAGAAAGGGAAAGGTTTTAACCGCGTTGCTGAGACACGACCCTTCGCTAAAATATGAAAGTTTACCAAACAAAAATACACCCTTGCACGAGGCAGTTGAATGCAACTCCGCAAAAATAGTGTCCACATTATTAAAGTTTGGGGTCTGCTTGGATACCAAAAATCAAAAGGGCTTAACGGCCCTCTTGCTTTGTTTACTCAAGCCCTCCGTGCCTTTCGACATTGTGTCACTGTTATTGCGAGCGGGCGCCGACGCTAATTTAACACAAGGGTGGTGGCGTACGCCTTTGCAGTACGCGACTAGACTCGACGACCCTAAATTCATCCACATTCTAATGAAGTATGGGGCAAACATAAACGATGCGTCGTTAACAAGCGCTATTGAATTCGGCATGCTTGAAAACGCCAAGATCTTATTGGAATACGGAGCAGACGTTAATGAAGACCTCGTCAAAATTGACGGCTTCCAATATCGACCATTGACCATGGCTGTGGAGAAGAATAATATAGAAGCGATCCGGCTATTAAGGCAATATAACGCCGAAGTTAATTACTGCGTTTTTAATAGGATGACTTTACTGCTTTTCGCGGCGTGCACATCAAACTTAGAGACCTTTCAATTACTAATCTCGTACGGTGCCGATGTACAAGCGATAAGCTGGAAGAAGTTCACCGTTTTACATCACGCTGCATGCAACGATAAAGTGGATATTTTGCGGTTCCTCGTTAACAGCGAATACGAGTTCAATTTGGAAGATAGAGAATCCCTCGTGTTGAGAGCGATTTGCATGAGGAAGAAGCACAATTTATATTTCCTCCTGAATAAGGGATTTACTTTGAACTATGAAAAAGATAGTGACGAATTTCGCAAACATTTAATGTTTGATACATTTAATGGGAGGCGGGGGATAAATGAAATAATCGTGACACACATAGTAAAGATGAAACTTTTAAATGTCTATGTACCAGAAGAATTTCTTGAGCATAGAAATAATGCCATCGATCAAACTGAACAAATGTGCAAAATAGAGATATTTTTTATTAAGGGAGAAATTGTTTCCACGTATAAAAATATTTCTTTGTATGACTTCATGATCAAAGATTCGTATGATGTGAGGTTTTTAAGGAATGAGGGTATGGCAAACAAATTGGCCTCTCGTAAAGCATTATATCGCAAAAATTACCCACATTATTATTATATAATAAAGTATAAGATTGATAAATTTTTACACGAAAGGAATTTAATGATCAGAAGTCATGCGATACTTAGTGACATTTTATATCCGAAATTTAACTTGAGCCAGTTGTGCATTTCACATATTTTGCAATCATTTAGCACAAAAGACATGATGTTGTTGAACAAGCGTTTTTTAAACAAACACGATTAAGGTGATGTCCACACGGAAAGAAAAATAGTATGAAAAAGTACAACGTTTACTATCAAATATGTCACCATAATGACTTTTTTGAAATAAGTACACAAATACTTGAAAATTATACAACTTAAAACGAAAAAAATACGTATAGTTTTTCTAAAATTACAACGTTATCCATCAATTTACAAAAATTATTAATAAGTTCAAGTGTTTTAAGCAAAATATATAACGTTGAAATCATAAATTAATAAGAATTAATGTTTAAGTACAACGTACGTTGTACTTTTTGACGTTCTCAATATCAATACCCGCGAAAAACAAGTGAGCGCGTGTTTACCGCTAACAGTCATATTGGTCGCAGCGAATTTTTTATTGATTTGTTGTGTTTATAATATAATTGTTAATATCATTTTATTCAATACTTTATACGATAAAACACATTTCCATTTACAATTTTATATTTCATGAACATTTTAATACTAATTTCTCAATGAAATATAGTAAAATATAATGTAAAATTACTTAAATAATTTTTTTAATTTTTCTTTCTTTCATAATAATGTTACACCTAAAAGTTCTTTTTGTACGAATTTAAATGTAGTTAATAAAATTAACAGTAGGTGGCTGCTGATTTCTCGCAATAACTATTCTTATAATGCATTTGATATATAAAGAACATAGTTGCTAATTCATTATGTGCGACTTTTATAATGCGTCTACGATTATGTGTGTGCGTCTGTGATTATGTGTATGCGTCTGAATTTCCAATATGAGTTACAATGCGTATGTTTAGGTAATGTCAAAATGGTTAGGCAATGTATTCAAATAGAATTTACGTAGATATACGTACAAAATACATGTGTGTTTATCTATCAGATCAGGTAAGTATAGAAAAAAAAAATTGAGGGAAATTTATTTATAATTATTTTTGTAACGGTATTACACTTATAAAATTTAAAAATGTCACGTTGTAAAATTAACTATGACAAAATACAAAATTTCATTACCTTGCAATTCAAATTCTATGATTACGTATGTATAATGTACAACATGTAAGTGATATTAAACAAGTGCAACGTGAATAACCAACTTTTACAACGTGCCTTTAACGTGACAAGAATGATAGGAAACGTTGTAATTTTTCATTCATCAGTTTTTTCCGTGTA
>JABFPN010003870.1:0-16679 GCA_022817305.1 Leptoteleia sp. ZL-2020
TACTAATATTATTTCATATATTACGAATTTTTTATTATTAATTACCAAGATCTTGGTAATTCGTAATATATGAAATAATATTAGTATTTATTTAAAAGAAAGATAATATATCACAACTTTACGAAAAACTTAGTAAAATATACTCATATATTTCTCTCAGTGTATGTATTAAGAAAAAACACATATGTCCATATATGTTTCATTTTTACATATAGTTGATTTTTACACGGGTAGAGTTGGACAAGGACTGAGATGTTTTCAGTTTCAAGCCCTGAAAATGACTTTCTTTTCTACTGTATTTCTAAAATTTCACATCACATTGCGCAGGTATACCTATAAATGTACATTATACCCGCGAAAAGAAAGATATCTGCGGCGCGGAAAGAAATATCTGATTTGGCCTGTTTGGCCTAAAATGAGGAAATAATAGTGATGCGTGGTTGATGGTGGTTCGGCGACACGGCGAGGCGCGCGTTTGCTTAAACCCGGATGCGCAACATTTTTCGTCGGCTTGCGCCCGAAGTACAATGAAAAATACAGTTTCCTTCGAGGAATCGATTGAGTTGACGCAAGTTTCGTTTTCGATTTTTCCGTCCCCCCTAGAGACAAACGTCGACCAATCAGTCAGCCCGACAGATCAATTTACTAATGCACAAGATAAAAAATATCGAGGTAACGTGCGCGCGCGCGCTTTTCCCAACGGTACTTTATTAACGAACTCGACTTAATTACGTTACATAATATTTTACCCATACTCCGGACAAACCGGCCTTCATTCTTTTAATTATTTTGTTGTGACAACGCGCGCGAATGCCGGTTATTGATATAAGTGTACAAAATGTTCTACTTTCCGGCCCACGTATGGGAAAACAATGATTATAATAACGCAAAAAAAAAAAAAAAAAAAAAAAAACGAAATCTTGAATATCTTTGAGCTCGTGTAATATTCACGGCTTTAAAATAACTTTCCATTCCGGTGAGCTCAAATTACCGGGGAAATTTTCATCCCACTCGCTCTGCTTAATTAGATTATTAATGACACATTTTCTTTGGCTGCACAAACCGTGGGCGCCCTTTTTGACGAAATCCATTCCCATTTATCGAATGTAAAGGTAAAGCGGACGCGCTTGTTTTGCCCGGGCAAAATTGTAAAGCCGATTTTGACTTGCTTTATTTGCGTTTGATATCCCCGGATTGCTTGTTTGATACGACTGCTGGTAATTAGTATATTACAAGTTCGCCTTAAGATCTGTTTAACAATAAATTAAATTAATCTTGTAAATTCACTCGGCGTGAAATTCGCAGGGATAGGGGATTTAAGGGAAAATAAAGGGGGGGGGGGGAGGCGTCTCGCCTGCGTGTGGTTACCTTCTCGTCGATATTCGCTTGGAGCTTACTTCTGCCGTAAGGAATTCTGATTTCGATTAACGACGGAACCGCGAGTTTGTTCAGTGTCGTCGATTAATTAAACAAATCCGAAATGCTCGCCAATGCGGAGTGGCGGGTAGAGCTTGAATACGAGACATCGAAATGACACTAAACATGAAAGTTTATTCTTTTTCTTTCCATGTACAGATCCTTTTTCAGGTGGAAAGTCTAGTTTAGTGATAAGTTCAATACGAAGGTAGTTGCATATGAAAAAAATTAAGGGATATAATATTTTTATTTTCAAAATCTAACAAAACTAACTTTCAATAAATAATTCAAAGTTAATTTTTTAAGTAATTCTCGTTTATCTCAACACTTTTGATATTCTGTACTTTTAATTCAACACACGCGACTAACTTCACATGGAACCTGTCGCTAAACTAGACTTTGGCCTTTTTCTCCCACATTCCATCCTTCTTTTTTTTTACCCCTCCCTTTTTTCCCTTCTGACCATACTTCGGTGGAAAATGCCTCCAATTTTACTAATGTTTGCAATAAACCTAATGTCAGTAATGGATTACTCATAATTAAGTAAACACTTTGCAGATTATATCTGCAAAGTGTTTGCTTTGCACTTTACAAGCAGCACAAAAGCCAACGACGCGACAAGTTTCGTTTGCTTGTTACGAATTTCCTCCCCTTAATAAACAAATTGAACCTGACAACAACTTTCTTTCATTTAATACAACTCCTCTCCCGCCCGGCATTCCGGTTCGTTCATTAACGATATAAATAGCGCTCGTTATTATTCGAATGGTGGACCGGTCGATGCGATCCGGGGACGAGGTGGGAAGGGGGTACACGTTGAAACGCGAGGATGATACTCGAGTCGCGGGTTATTAATTCGCAGTAATTCACATGTTTTCTTACCATTTTCAATGCATCTTCATTTTGCGGGACGAGGGGAGGAGCGCAGGGGAGGGCGCGGATCCGTTTTCTCGAATTGAAAGGAACCGCTTTCCATAATTTTGTTTTCAAAATACAAGAGGAAATAGTAAGAAAACATTTGCCGCGGCATCTTAGCTACTCTCGTTTCTTCCTACCGTCAGTCCATTTCGCCCCCCCCCCCCTCTCCCCTGCCCTTCCACTCCGCTCCTTTACTTCTTCCGCTCTTTCGACTCGCCTTTTATTATGGCTTTCTCCTTTTAGCCGCTGCAAGGTGAGGGGGGGGGGCGAAAAGGGCAAGCGCGTACGTACTCGGGATGGAAGGGATCGAATAATGCAATTTGGCACCAAAGTTTACAAGTATTAGCAGTAAATTCAATGGATGCGGTACAATTTTAAATATGCAATAGCCCGGCTCGTATCGTGTTTATATCTTTATTTTTTTTTTTTCTTTTCTTGTTACAGAGACAATAATATGGAGAAGCCGTCGTATAAACATTTATTCAATTACATTTTCCCTTTACTTTATACCGGGGGTCATATTCAGTTGTAAAAGGCAACGCGGGATAACTCCTCCTTGAAAAACGTAATATCGCAAGATCAAAGTTTCGCCCCCCCCTCCCCTTTACCCGACCTGTCTTCGTCTTTAGTTGGCCGCGCCATTTCCCATCGACTCTCATCGAGCAAAACGGCGCAAACAAACTTTGCGCACGAAACTCATTTGAATTTTTATTCAATCCTCGAAACATATAATTATCGCAGCAATAAATGGCCGACAAACTGTACTCGCAGTTGGAAAAGTCCCGCCAAAGCTTCCCCCTCTCCGCCTTCTCTCTTTTTTTTTTTTTATTTGCACGGTTTTAGTTCAAGTATCAATTATTTCAATATAGAATCGCAAGCCTCGGCTGCAGCTCGGCCAACACTCTTTCCGAAGCATTAATATAACGATCGTCCATTTTTTTCTCCAAAACTTAAAAGTGTTCCACCCCATTTTCCGTATCGCGCGAAATCAATACTAATAAGAACTGTCCAGGGTTTTATTGCTGAGGGGGAAGCTTTATTATTATCGCGCCACGTTGGCATTGAGTTTTTATTCCGCGCGATCGATCACTTTTTTTTCATACCAATCTTGGGACGGTACTGATTTTATTTTAAAATAATTTATCAACACTTTCTGGTGCGTCCTGATTCGCGTTAACGCTCGCGATAATCAACATCATAGTTTAGCATATTAATACGTTTCTTTTTTGTCTTTCAACTTGTCATGTAAATTGAAGCACGATTATAAAGTGTGTTGTGTGGAAAAATTTGGTCTGGATTGAAACTGGATGAAGTCTGGATGAAGTCTGGATGAACTTTGGATACAATGTGGATGAAGTTTGGGTGTTAGTTAGGATACAATCTGGATGAAGTCTGCATACAATGTGAATGAAGTTTGGGTGTTAGTTAGGATACAGTCTGGATGAAGTCTGCATACAATGTGGATGAAGTTTGGGTATTAGTTAGGATACAATCTGGATGAAGTCTGCATACAATGTGGATGAAGTTTGGGTGTTAGTTAGGATACAATCTCGATGAAGTTTGGATGTTAGTTTGGATACAATCTGGATGAAGTTTGGATGTTAGTTTGGATACAATCTGGATGAATGGAATACTGTTGCCATACTGTATCCAGACTGACCATCAGACTTCATCCAAATTTAATCCAGGCCAAATTTTTCCACGCGGGATAACATGCATTAACGATAATTCAACTTTTAATTTACTTTAATTGAACCGTTACGGTTGATTCGATCGCGATGCATTTAGCTATTCAACAAAGAATATCGCGTTCAAGTATTTTGTAACTATTCATCCGTGTAACGCGAAGAGAATGATATTACCCGCAATTCGCGGCAATCTGCAAGTGTTGTTTATCTCTTGAAACCATTATTCACCGGAGTTGCGAGTGAATTGCGCACGTTTTCCCGTTTAAAATAATTCCTAATTCCGTGATCGCTCAAATAATCGTACTAATTTTAAAATTTCAACAACGCTGAAAGGCACAAAGTGTCCCATTTTGATTGCTTTAAATAATCCAACTAATTGCTTCATCCAAGCCGACATAAACTGCGCGCGGGCCAATAAATTAATTCAATTGTGTAATAAATTGGGAAATTTACGTTCAAGTTAGCCCCCCACCCCATTCTCCAACCCTGCACGTCTTCACGATGCATTAAACTTTTGGTTAACTTATAACGGGGGGGGGCGCGTTTATTTTCGGGCAACAGGGCGTAATGCGAAATTAAAAATTGGCCGCGCGTGATTTGATGGGGAAAAGTGCCTGTCAACTTTTACGCGACGATAATTCGGTTAAAAAGTGAACTTTACGAGCGATACGGCTGAGCAAGGTTGTATGCAATTTGGGATATCGGCCAGAGGGCGTAGTAGTTTCCATCCAGGCGGGATTCGAATGCCGTTATCGTTATTTTTACATGTACAAATGGTGGTTGACGGTGCATGTCAGCAAAAGGCCGGGTGGGAGGGTTGGGGGGTTGGGGTGGGGCGAGAGGTCGTCTGGTGGTTGAAAAGGGTCGTTGAAAATTGTCAAGTGGTTCGTTAACGGGTAAGCTTTTTTGGTAAAATTGCGCTGAATATTCGACGACAGGAAAGTAATATCGAGGGAAGTAAAGTCCTTTTGATTATGGCGGTTATTGCCGGAACTGTGATCTCGGGAAGAAGAAGCTGAGACTCGTGGGGGGGGGAAGGGGAAAAAAAAGAAGAAGAAGAGGGCGGTGGGCGGGGGAGGCAAACGCCAAGACGGAAATGAGTGCCACGTCGGAAAGGCCGGATGATGCAGAGATAAGCAATGAAAGGCGGAGAAAAAATAGCGCGCGTACTTTTTTCCATATTTTATTTTTGCGAAATGCTCTCGCAATTGTAGCCAACGCTCGAAATGGAGATCGTACGCGATCCGGCATTCGTTCTTTGCACTTTGCTGATTCATATGCAATTCGTGTTTACCAGCTACGGCATTCAATTTTCATTTATTTGCTCTATCTCTCTCTACCGACGCGACGGGGCTCGCGCTTATTTCTCCCGAAAAAATAAGTCGCTTTTTCCTATCCTTCTCACGGGCAAACTTAACCAATTTTTTTTCTTCTTCTTTTTTTTCGTCCCCCTTCCCATTTTAACGAGAATTTTATCGCTCCCAGACTCGTCAGTCTCGGGCTATTATTTTGAAGCAAGCTATTGTCTTTGTCTGGTCCTGTTATATCCGACAAAAATACATATTTACTTGTCGTGTATGAAGTAGCAGAGTATTGCTACCTCCTTGCCTAATTTCTTTTTTTCTTTTTTCAACTAAATGAATAACGATTCCCATTCAGCGTGCTAAATGTTTCATTTTCATTTACTAAAATTAAGTAACGACGGACTGAAATTCAGCGAGTAAAGCATTTAGTTCATATTTTCCAACTTGCAACATATTTTTCTTCCAAACAATGTTACTCATTTTAAAACCTATTTGCGCTCTCAGAATAAGTCAGTAAATTTTTCATGTTGATTTGTTTAAAGCATTTTATAAGACGTAAAATATAAATGAAAATGTTACCAATAAGAATGTTTTCAATCAAGTCTATGTAAGCTTTCCCCATGAAAAAATGTTTTATAGGTGGCATGTATGTTTTCAGAATTATACCTGTACATATGCCACATATATGTCAAGTACATGTAAATTTTTGTACATTGTTATTTTGGGTTCAATTCAATTCAATACATATACGTCCCATATATAATTTGTCGCGTATATACGGCAACATATTTGTCGCATATATAAACTTTTATCCGGCTCTATTTATGCCTTCATTATCTATCGATAAAAAACTTTTTACGACTTTCGCGAAACAAGGATGGTAAACTGGTGACTTTTGCAGTCGGATAAAAAGCTTTAGAAGTTTAAGCCACGGGGAAATCGCGCCAACTTGAGGGTGCGGGGAGTTCGAAATACTCTAGGCCCGATTTTCAGGGAGACCTTACGGAGTTCAGTAGGTGCCCGCTTTTGCCTTTTCGTCAAACGACTTGCAATTCGAGCGTTGCTCCGGTATCTTATGCCAAGTCAAAGGGGGCAATACTTCCTATACCCAAATCTGTTTGCCTCGCAGTAATCGACTTAATGCGATCAAAGCGAACTTTACATAAACTTCGAGTCATAATTCAATTTTATTATTCAGCCCGAATCGCGCGCGCGCGCGCGTGTGTGTTCTCGAATCGTGTGTTTAACGTTGACGTCGGCGGAGCGGCGCGCTCGTGCAATTGAAGGGAATCGATTTTGGAACAGAAATGGAACGTCAAGTGGGGCATCGTTATAACCGTTGCCATATAATGCATTTGTAAACGCAATGACAGACCCCGGGACATTTTTCCCGCCGCAATAAATTGGTCCGCGACGAGGTCGCTCGAGAAAACGGCCAACGTCCCCTATCCGTCGGCGATTTGACAACAAAAAAAGAAAAAAAGAAAAAGAAAAAGAGGGGAACCCCCCCCCGCGCTATTTCTATTTGTCGAGGCCAATAGCGGACGAGACATAGAAACTAATATCTGGGCTTCGACGAAAGTGAATTACCGGAACCTTGATGGTATCGAAGACGTTATGAGCCGCAAAGCGACGGACGAACTCAAAGCAAAACGAATAAGCCAATAATATCGCCATTCCGCGGGAGTGCGCAGAAAATGCACTTCCTTTTCCACCCCCCTCTCTCCTTTTTCCTTTCCTTTTCCCCTCTTTTCCTTTTTCCACGTTATTCCACTCCTCGAGCGCGTCACTATCTCCGCAGTCTGTGCTTCTTCTCTCTGCTAGAAGACACGGCTACCCTTGTGAAATTGAGTTACCACTGTTTGCTGACGACTACGACAACGGACCTATGCATTTTACCGCGACAAATATGTTACGAATTTCATTCTACCTTTTGTAATCGACGGTTCAATAGAACGTATTTTGTATTCTACTAATTGACTACGTTTATTGGGGAAAAATTATCCGAATTGTACTGAAATGTAATTGCGTTGGTTTTTTTTTTTACTTTCAAAGCGGATGGATGACGAGAGGAAAATATTTTATTTAAAACGTATAGTTTATTTAATCTGTAACTGGTAGTTGTGGTAGTTGGAAATAAACATGAAAGAAAGAAAGAAACTAATAAGAGAACTCTTGTTGTTATAAGAAAGTCTAAATTTCTCATAATTCATCTCAAAGTATATGGTAATTAAGTACCCTGGTAAAAATGAACGCATATCTGGACCATATATGTTTCACTCTTACTAGGGTCAACATTACATATTACCAGTTAAGTCTCAAGAATAACCGCGTTACTCATTTACGATAATTCTTGTTTTCATTAAGCTTGGTATACATTAGTTGTACGTTTGGTTCAGTTTGCCAAGCTAGAAACGTCCTGCGTGTTGAACACATCGATTCTTAAGGAATAGTTGGCGTGCGGGACAGTTTTGTTCATGCGCTTGTAAATGTTTCATTATTGCCCACTGCACGAGTCCGATTATTTAACACGTTTTTCTACTTTTCTTCCGCGGACAAGAATATTGTAATCTTACACTTAAACTTTTTACTCCTGATAAAATTTTACAAATTCTGCTTGTAAATAATAATATCAATAGAACTAACATATAAATGAAATACTGCAACACTTGCAGAAACAGAAATTTCTCCTTATATTAATTAAACGATAATACAATAAATGTGATACAAGCAAATTTCAGGTACAGACCACAAATTTAATATTCCTAATACGCGAAGGTAAGCTGGACTATCAATAGTTCACTTTCCGAGCACAATATATTATATTGTAAACAACGCTTGCTTCGCACTTGAGAATAAATAAGTATGTTCGCGCTCGTCACATTTAATTCACTTTGAGCACAATAGCAATGAAACACAACGAATGCACTAGAATGGTCAAGAACAATTGACTAGTACTGCGTGTCAGTTGCAGTGCTAATTTCATTCTAGCCTGTTAACTGACGTCAAGTACGCCTCGCGAACTTCGCGAAAATACAATTGACTTACTTGTTTATATAATTCCACTTATTAGGGGAGGGGGAAAGTATGTGCACGCTCGTGTCGCTAACTTCGCACCCATCCATATTCATTAATCTACGCTTAATTAAGAAGACACACATTTGGCCGTCCAACGGACAGTTCGTCTTCAGCCGCGAAGCGTGGAAGGATTCCAACAAGACCAATTAACCGAGTAAATTACCATTGAAAAGTAATAATATATGAAGTTAAAGGGGATGTGACTTTTTGGACATTTTTTTCTGACTGATTGTCAGTTCCCGTGCGGAAATAGAACGTCTGGACAGGATCTGGCAAGCTTCTGGATTCAATCATCTGGACAGGGTCTGGATATAATCTGGACGATGTCTGGACGAAATCTGAACATGGTCAGGCTATTGTCTGGACTATATCTGGACATCTGCTGGGTCAGGTGGATATATCCAAAATGAATATCGTCTGGACATCTTTCGGTTAGCCCTGATTCTGACCCAGCAGATATCCAGATGAAATATCTAGAAACTGTCCAGATAATGTCAAGACAATGTCCATATAATGTCCAGAAGCTTGCCAGATTCTGTCCAGATGTTTTATTTCCGCTCGGGCTATTATCATTCATAAGAACAAAGAACCTGGTATGGTCCTGATGTGAGAATTAAGGTTAGACATATTCTAACCATAACGGGGTCTTAATATACTTAAGACAATCCCGATTCAAATTCTACTAGGGTCATCGTCACATTCATAAGATACGTACACATACCATCAAGTAATAAAGTATAAATTCGGTAATTCTGCGGAAATGCTTACCAGTTTTGGAATGGTTATGGTTGCACGGATTTTAAATGCCGATAGTTGCAATTGGAACGAGTCCGTAAGAAAAGTTGAACACTTACCGTCGAACGATTTCAGAAAAAAAGGGGTAACTTATTGTCGATCGTCGTCGAAGACACGGGCTTACCTGGAACAGAAAGATATCGATCTTTATCGTCTTGTTCCCGCAGGATTACGTACGCCGCCTAGAGTTTGGTGAACTGTGTCGGAAAGTTTGGCGAGTCTGTATTAGATGGCGAGAGATAGAGAGAAGAGAAAGGTGGCAAGAGCGGGGGGAGGAAAAAAGAGAAAAGGAGCGATGATCGCGTAGGACGGTAGGAAAATATGCAGTAGAAACTTTTCTTTGGGAAGTTTACTCGACGCGCGGCAAGAACTTTGAGGGAAGATGGAACAATTTCCCGTCCAAGACTCCCCCGGAACATGTACTTTGTTCATGCATAAAATCTCAAGTTACGCTCGGGATAGGGCGTTCGCTTGCTTGCTCCGTGGCTTTTGTACCTGTTAGAGCATCCCGTCGAACTCAAATTTTATTGCCGACAGATCGATATGAAATTTGTTCCACGGCCGAAAAGGCAAGATCATGACTCTATTAACGAAATAAAGTCAAACTTTCTGCTTCGAACTTGCCAACTTTCTCTTTCCGTGCGGAAGGATTCAACCAAAATAACGCGCTTTTCGACACACCCGGAGCCATGAAATTTGTACAACTTTGCCGCGCATTGTGATCATACGTACGTACTTTTGTGGCGGAATAAAGGCAAGTTATTTCTAATGGCGCTGCATATTGTAAGATTCGAGTCGAATTTTGGATCAAAAATTATTCCGCTCAACGGCTGTTAGAACAAAATATTGATATTGTATTACGAACAGTATTGCTTTGTATTATTATAATCTCAAACACCACACAATTTGTACATAAATCCAATATATAAGCTTTTAAATCAGTCTAAACTGAAAAATGAACAGGAACTAAATAAACCCATGAAACATTTTATATAGATTGCTATATATGCCACATATATGTCACCTATATAAAAATTTTTCATGGTTTCTTATCTCAAACAAACATAATTTTCTTGTAGGATTTATATCGTATATCTTTTCATATTTTTATTTACTTTATTCCAATAACTTATTCTAAATACCACAGACTCAAAGTTGTAAAGTTTTAAATAAAAAAAAGGTGTCAAAAAGGGTGGGGACCAGGTGTCAAAAGGTTAATCTGTGTTGGGAATATTTGAAAATGCATAACACTTCCCCAAGAAGTAATTACAAGTATTTCCAATGATTTAAGTTTCATTTAGATTGTTTTAATAAGTTGTATATAATCATTTGTATTCTTCGATCGCAACTTTGAAATTAATAACAGTGAAATTTGACACTCTCCAAGTTTAAACTTAACTAAAAGTTGGAATATTAGTCCAGTAGTTGCAAACAAAGAGGTCTTATTCTCAGTGCACTCTTGATTATTAGCAAGAACTTGGCAACATCAAAATATACGTATTTCAATTACAAATTCCTCTATGGTTTCCGCTATATTTCAATTATAATTAACTGTCTAGTAAAATTATAATACGTACAATATGCAGAGAATAATTAAAAAAACATTATAAATGAAAGCCAAGATATTATTAAATTATTTTACCTATATAGAAAAGTTATTGCCTGTACTGGTTTTATATATCTTATATATGTGGCATATATGCAGGTATATTTCTGAAAATATATATGCCACCTATATAAAGTCTTTTTCATGGGAAACTCATGGTCACTGACAATGCAAGATTTCAATATTGATATTACTGAATAGTATTTCTCGAAAGTAAATCAAATATTAAATATTGTAAGTTTAAGTTAAGAAGTTGCCGAATAGTGCGCGATTGAATCCTGTTTTAGTATGACTCCTTGGTCGTGAGTTAAAGTTCGCGTAATTATAAAGTACAACTTCCTTTAATAGAAAAATGCAAAACAGGAAAAGTTCAAATTATAGTCAGAATTAACTTGTCTTGATCAAAACCTCACAATGAATTCTAATTGGGGGCCTCGTCTATATTCGATAGTATTTGAAACACTGATTACAATCTGGTCAGAAGTGGTCAGAATTTTTATCAAGCTTTTAACAAAAAAAAATCCTAAATTTTCCTGGATAAACATTATTTACAATACCGCTTTAACTTTGCAGTTTAAGTAATAATGGAAAATATTATTTTTCATATTATGACTTATCTTTGATTTTCATGCGATACTGGCAATTTTCAAGTTGAATCTAAAATCGAACATGAGTTATCGCTATATCGGGGTAGCGCGTGTCTTTGATGAAATCAAGGCTTTTAACGACATAGAGATGTGGTTCAAGTAGCTCTGACAAGAGTGGAGGATATATTGTCGAGAAACGGAAAAAATAAAAGAGAGTATAGAAAAGGGGGAAAAGGAAAAGAGAGCCAAGGAGTCGTGCGAATAAAAAAATGAAGGAAATAAACGCTTTTATGTTTTCACTAAGCAAGAAGCGATGAGCTGCGATAAAAATATTAAACATTCCTTTGGTATGAAATTAATTAACAAAATAGCCAAGTGGTTATTTACAATCGATGTATCCGTAAATAAAGCAAATGTGTTTATAAATATACTTGGACGTAACGTTATCAATATTTCAGGAAATTATTCCATAAATATATTTATTAAGGTTTATTAATACAAATGTTCTCCCTATATTTAACACACATTGAAATAAAATTAAGCTCAAGAATGTAACCTATAGTTTATTGATTTATTTAAACATTAGTTTATTAAAGTGAAACTCAGTTCAATTATTTTCTCTCTCTATATGGATATTGGATATACCCATGAAAAAAAGTTGTTTGTGGCATGTATATCGGCATATAAGTGACATATATGCAGGCACATATGTTTTCAGAGACAGCGATTTTGCTGCGACATATATCCCTGTATATGTGCCACATGTATGCCTGCATATGTGTCACATATATGCCTGCATATATCTTGGTACATCTGGCAATTTATATAATTTTTTTTTACGGATAATTATTGTTATACACGTTATGCCATGAATTTATCCCACGCAAAATTAACGTTTCAGTGAACCAATCAGTCAATTACAACAGAGCGATTCTTCATTTACGATGTCGCCGTATAAACGATCGTGACATCTTGAAAGAGTGATCAGGAAATTTGGTAGTCGGAATCTTGATTCAATCGGACGACAAAACCTCGATAAGTACGGCTTCTTGGAAATGAACGCAAACTGTCGTCGAGACTCGAATCTATATTCCGTTGGCGCGTCGATGTTCGATAAATCGAGTCATCCCACATCCGTAGGGGCGGTTGACACCCAATCGCACGTCTAATTATTAATCACGGCTATGCAATTATGTCGTACGAACGTGTACAGAGTGTTGTTAGGCGATATTTGATTTATACAGCAGAATACATTATTTGTCGAACTTTACAGATTACCGAATAACGGATCATTTCCTTAAAATATCGATTCCATTTGCCACAAGCGAAGACGGCCTTTAATTGAGACGGCACGGAAACTTGAGGATATAAATATAAGTACTATAATTGAGCAGTTACAAATTAAAATTAGTTACAGTTTAGGTGTGCTTAATAAAGCATCCTTGCGTTATAAATCAATCAATTCAAAGTAAAATAATGAAAAAAAAGTATTTCTAATAAACACGAGCTAAATTTAATTTTATCCAATTTAAAATGCATTTGTTGAAAAAAATTTTTATACAGAGAGCAAAGGTCATATAAAAGTTACCAATAGTAAACTATATTATAAGGAATATCCCTAGTATAAATGAAACATATATCCATCCATGTTTGATTCATATATATTTCAACAACTTCACATAAGGAAATAGAAAATTCATATATGGACACATATGTTTTTCCTTAATCCATATATAACTATATGGTCGATATATGGCAATAATTGATTTAATAAAAAATTTACCAGCCACTACCAATAAATTCCTCTCACTAGAGCCAAAATACTGATTATAAACCAAAAACATGGTAAAAGTCAATATTACTTTAAGTCAATTGTTATTTAATCGTGACGCAGAACGGAACATCATGTGCGCGAAAATGAAAACTCGTTACGTTAATAAAATAAAAAAAAATCCGCGCCGTGAAATTCAATAAAAGTTTAATTAATTTACGTGTTTATTCGATCAACTTTATATATGTCGATGAATCCTGCAGAATGATTGTCTCTCCAAAGATAATTGTTCGCCGACCGAAGAAAGAACTTGTCGCGAAAGATAATCGAATAAGATTATAAGCGAGAAGAGAAAGGGGAAAGAGGTTGGTGGAGGTGCATGCATACGAAACGAGGAGAATATTATTACTTGGGAAAGACACCGGTGATTTCGCGGTAAATATAATAATGATTAAACAAGGTAATGCCGGAGAGCGCATCGCTCGGGCTTTACCCGCTTGTTCAAAAGCATTGTTCCAGGCGAAGACCTCCGCGTGTCAAGGTATAGAAGCGACGTCGCGGTGGAAAATACGTTATTAGAGTCAAACATCTTGTAATTGCGAATGCGCGCATTGACAAACTAGCTTTGCCATTGGCATTAATTCATTCATAACAATACGAACCTTAAACCTAATAATACAAACAAGATCTAATAATACTACGGCATTACAACGTGTGGAACAATAAGGCAGATAAGTTTAAGAGCGACGGGATGTTCAACGGCATATATACAGGCACATATACAGGATATATGCCGGCACATATACGGGATATATGCCGGCACACATACGGGATATATATTGGAACATACGGGATATATACGGCATATATACAGGATATATGCCGGCACATATACGAGATATATGTCGGAACATATACGGGATATATGTTGGAACATATACGGGATATATGCTGGAACATATACGGGATATATGCCGGCAAATATGCAGGATATATATTGGAACATATACGGGATATATACGGCATATATACAGGATATATGTCGGCACATATACGAGATATATGTCGGAACATATACGGCGTACATGTCGGCATATATGTGGCACATATATGCCGCCTATATAAAACTTCATGACTATATATGTCATTGCGGCAATATAAAATGGACCTAATCTTTTTCACAAACGACTTTGCTGTCCTTATTTATTTTTTCTTCCTATCTTTCTTTCAACCTGATTGATGATGTATATGTTTATCGTGCATCGAATAAAGATGTCGCGGAAAGTTTCATTACAAGTCACGATGTTATAGTCGATCGATCAATCGAGACCGATTAAGTACTCTTCAGCAAATCTGTAAAAGCTTTTAAGTACTGCATCGGGGTGCTTCTTTCTTCAAGAGAAGAATGGAGCAGGTCACCGTGAAGATTGCAATGGTGACGATCAGAGGAAGCGAGCTTAAGAATATAACTCTTCTGTTATTAATTATAGAGAGTTTAGTGTAGATTATAAAATAAATGTGGCACATATATATGGCATATATGTGGCACATATACTACCTACATAAAATTTCTTCATGGAAATATCCTCCCAACGCCAGAAGGTATGATAATTTTAAACACAACTCTCTTTCCCAGCGCACATTCCAAGCGTACAAAACAATATTTTAAATGCAACTAACGTTTTTGTCCGCGTGGCAAAAGAATCGGTTCCTCACGGGTCGCTACGTCGATTAACGGCTAATCTTGTGGGAAATGATAAGGCGATTTTCTTGCTGGCAGCAGTCATGCTTTGTTGCCGTTAACTTTGTTCGCTGTAAGAGCTTTTACTAGGTCTGTTTCAGAAGAAGCTAGTTACGGTTTTAATTAGCATGATTAATTATAATTATTATATTGTGATGGAGCGCCGAACAAAGAAGTTCACGAAAATCGCGCGCAAACTTAAAAAGTCGGTTCTCCAACATTTGAATGCATTTCTCTGACGTTTTGTGCTTCGTAATTATCTTAATGTAGACACAACTATGAGGGCACTAATTATAATTATTAAAATAAAAAGTTTCACAATTTGCATTGAAAAGGACAAACTAATGTGTTTATCTTTTATACTTTATAATAAATAAATGCTATCAATGTTCGAGTTGGTAAACGCGCAAAGATAAAAATCTTGTTTCCTTCTTTTTTACTCGCTCAATTCGATTATTATTCGTTCAATGAAAATGCGCACAGAAAAATACATGTACGTGATGAGAAAAAGATTAGTAAATAGTATTAACCATGAAAAAAAAATTTATATAGGTTGCCATATATGGGGCATATGTGCCACCTATATAAAATTATTTCATGGGTATTTCGGGACCATTTTGCAAACTTCTCGAGAAATGCAACACTATAAATTACAAATGTACCAATATAAGGAAACTGTTTCTGATAATGATTTGAAGAATAAAGCGTTCTAAGTAACTGAGAAACAATTGAATTTCTGGCTAAATAATTGGACGAAAGAAAAGTGATATTAGAGGTGTCGAGGGGAAAAATGTTTAAATTCCAAAAAAATAAGGAAGAAAATGACAATGCAAGTGTAAATGTACATGGAAACATCGAATCGCTTCGTTTGTCTCGCCTCAAACTTGCGTCGCAAAAAAAAAAGAAAGAAAGAAAAGAAGAAGAAAAAAACGAAAAGAACACATAACGCACGCGGAGCGATGAATAAATTGCGAAAAGTTGGAGTTTCCATTGACGTAAGTGAAAAAAGGTCAATGAAAATCAAAGGGGTCGGCCGACCCGAGCCGGCCGTCCGACGGTGTCTTCAAAGTGAGGATCAAAGTAGCGGCCAAGTATACTTTTCATTAGGGCGGTTCAAACCGTATTCTTTGGCAGTCGGTTTGCACTCATACTTTCTTTATTTTCCCCCGCTATCTCATCTGCGCTCATCGCCGTCGCCGCCCTTTTTAACGGCCGAGTCCACTAGCGTGGCTTCATTCATTAATATTCTTCTGATTTTCGGCAACGGGAATCGCCCTTTCTCCGCCGCGGAAAAGGCCCCCCGAGAGTCACTCTTTTCAAGGCAACTTTCCCCGTTTCTCTCATTTCTCAAACGCCCGACCGCATTTCGACTACTCTTCGCCTTCGGACTCGCCAAAAAATACGGCGCGCATTTCAGATATACACACCGTGGGAGGGGCGGGGGGGTATCCCCCCCCCGTTCACTTTTACATCTTGAATCTCCATTAGTATAATTGCTGGAAAAATACCCGCATCTTGAGATTGCGGAATGCGGGTTGGCAGGGGGCGCGCGCGCTCTTTCATTTTCGCGTAACAACTTTTTTCACAATGCCCGCGCGCGCGCACCATCGAACGCTCTTCCGCGCTCTGACAAATTTTTCCTTCTTCTTACCCACGATTAATACGGGGGAAAATCTAGATGAAAAGTGGCCGGCCGCTTGTTTCCTTTATCAACCTAAGTGGCGGTTTTGTGCACGAGTAAGGTAATAGGGGGAAAAAAACCTGCCCAAGAATGC
>JABFPN010003871.1:0-16676 GCA_022817305.1 Leptoteleia sp. ZL-2020
CCTCCTCCTCCTCCTCCTCCTCCTCCTCCTCCTCCTCCTCCACTTCTTACTCTTCTTAACTTATACTCCTTTATATATCTCCTCGTCGACCTTTTCCTCTTTCTTTTTCCTATGCAGAAGAGACTCGCATTAAGACGAGCATTTAAACGCCGAACACTGACGCACTCGAGTGCCGCCTCGCTAACACCCCCCTTCCCCTTTCCTCCCCCGCCGCAGTTAAAGGGGAATTAGGATTAAAGGAAGCGCTCGGCTCGGTTTCGCTTTCGTTTGGTCTAGTGCCAATGCCAAAATCCCGAGACGCCTTCGTCAATCCGCCGCCAGTCCCGCTATCCATGCGACTACGACTTTACTATAGTTATTCAAATGTATGCAACGGGCAATTGTGCGCCCGAGTACGAAAACAATATTGAGCCCCCCGGTTAATTGGCTTTATTAATATTTATCGAACGAAACGTGACGGCCGATGGATTATTTGGGATGAATTAATGAGTTTGGGGTACACGAGTTGAAGGTTTGGTTTTTTTTTTGCTTTTTTATTTAGTAAATTTATTCGGGTTATTAGAATGATTGATTCGGTAGGTTGCATTTTATGTGCGCCAGTCGATTTGGCCAGTGATTAATTTTGTGTTTGACGATTATAATAAAATATTGGTCGTTTTACTGTTTGATGGAATGTTTGTATTAGACGGTCACCTCGAGTGAAAAGTATTAGCATAATTTACAGTTTGCCGTGTGTTTTTATTGAGTTTGCCACTATTTAATTACTTTAAAATTAATTCACATTAATTGACCGCCTTTTTTTTTCTTTACCTTGACAAATTTATTACCAAAATGTAGTTTCACTGTATCTCTTAATAATTGCTTTTTCCCGTGGCCCGTGGAGCTCGATAACAGCGGTGTTTATCGTCGGTCATAATATTAAATAAATATTGCCGGGGTATGATTTGCTGGGTAAAAATGCTCGAAGATAGATTTTAATCTAGCCTGAATACGTCAAACTGTTAATGCATATTTGAAATTTAAGGTCGTATCTGACGTGGCCGATCTAATGCTACGTGTTATTCTTATAATGCGCAATTACTCTTCTCGTGTTAATATCCAGTTGCTTTCAATGATTTGAACACACTTTTTCGGATACTTTTTTCAGTTACTTTTTCTTTTTTTTTCATATTTAGTAGACGGTGCTCTCTATCCGTTTATAAAGCTACTGAATGAAAATTTCAAATTAACTTGCTGTAGAGAATTTTTTTTAGCTCATTTGCATATTTAATGGTAGGAAGTACGCTATGAAGGTTTAGCTAAACTAAATTGTTGCAACACAAATTGTCGTGTGAACATCGTGTAAAGACTTCCTGAAACAGTTTGATTTTTCTTACCTTACAGGTATCGCGCTGCCAAGGCATTTACACGAAGGGAAGTTAACTTAAATAATTAATTATGAAAAATTTTTCCAATTAATATTATTATCGTGATTATAATGGAATGGGATTAATGGACGGAATGAAACGATAGCGCGTAAACAGAAATATTATAATTCGCCTTTTTAATTTAATTTCAGTTGTTAGAGAATTATTAGCGAAAACAAAAAGCAAACTGGCTTCAAAGTAATCGGTTCTAATCAATTTAATAGGGGCCATTATTTCGAATATAACTGTTACGACCAATTGGGGATCTTTATATTTCATTGGTTGCACTTTTAAAACGGTTGCATTAGTGCAAGCAGGATCGCTTTACCTTAAATGGATTTTCCATTCGTTATTTGTACACGAGGATTTCATTTTATGATTAGTGAAATTCTTGCGAGTTATGAATAACTATAATCTTTTTACTTTCAAAAAAAAGAGATACTTTTACGCGTGTTACGAAAAGTGGATTTTTATCTAACTCAACGTTATTAAAGGAACTGCGTAAAGTAAATTAAAAATTTATTTCATTTCAACTTTTTAACAACATATTAGTTTACTTTGCGTACGTTGATTATTTATTTAACGTGCGTTACTTTGATTAAAAATGTACGCATTCTTAAACTTTTATAACATCAAACGGAATGTAAGGAAAATAATTGTCTAATTTGGTTCTTTATTATCGCCATTTTTGTGTAGTAAAAAATGGATAAAATTATTCTTCGGTGCACACCTTGAATTCTCCTCAACAGTTCTTAACTTGTAAATTCCTGCAACGGATATAATTTCACTTCAACATATCAAAAGGAACTTCACCGTAACTCAGCATCATTTGCATAATCAAACAAAAAGGGAAAAAAATCACGACAAATTCGTTGTCATTTGTAATCAAATATCCTCGTTTTCAGGTCAAACAATAGATTGTCCTCGAATTGAGGTCACAACGCGAGAGAATATAAAAATCGAAAAGGGAAGAAGAGGAAAAAAAGAGGACCAAGCAATCACAATATTTTTGTTTTCGCACGTGTTTTGGTTTGAAGTAACTCACTTTCTATCATATATGTGCATAAATTAAGGCACGCCGATTTCATTTGCTTATATGATGATCATCTTAAGGATAAATGAAAAAATAAGGAAAGGAAAAATAAGAGTAGAAGAAGGAGAGGAAGACGAAGAAGAAGAAGAAGAAAAAGCGTACCAAATGGCATAGGATATTCTGGTATCGAGGGAAATATTCTACCGAGCGGTGTCGTAATGTGCATGAAGGGCCAGCAGAGAGTCATTGTCGTGTTGCAACGGAGCTGCAGAACTCGAGTGAGGCAAGCACTTCGTGAGATCAAACGAAGAATATGAAATAATGAGAATTATGGATAAAGGAATTAACTTCTTTTTCTTCTTCTTTCCTTTAAGCGTTCGAAATCGTGCTATTGGTTTCGGGTTTCAAGAATCTACCGAAATGTCAATCTAATGCAATTTCAGTCGTTGAAATTTTCAGACCGCTGATTATTAAATATTATTTGTTCGCAAATAACTGTAAATATCGTTAAAGGGTCATAAATACGTCGAATAGTTAACAGATACGTAACAAGTTTTGAATACACAAAACGACAAGTAAATAATTGATTGATTGTGTTCGAATTAAAGTTTGTATTCGCGTCATAAATTATAGAAAAAAGTGCAAGCTAATCAATCTCAATTATGTCTTTTGCAATATGGAATTTTATGTCATGCGCACGTTTGATCCGTAAAATAATATGAAATAATTGTCACTTTTATTTCACAATATTCTGTTTGTCATTTGCAATTAATATTTTCCGTTCGATCATCTTGATTTCGTCATTATTCTAATCGTCACGGATTTCGAATGTATATCGTTATTTTATTTCAACATAACGTAGGATCTGATATGCATTCAGAAACGCAACAAAAGGAGCAGCAGTTAATTTCTTTTTAGAGCAGACCGAAAAATGCAGCAGCTAAATTTTCGCCGACTGTTTGCACATGCGAACCGTTTTTCATGGCCGCAGCATGACATAAATTGTCGCGCACAAATTATAGACGCACAGTCGTTGCACAGAAACATTAAAGGCCGAACGGCATATAGGTATTCTATTAAACTTGAACTTTGTAAAGTCCTGCTGCATAAATTTCAGCCAAGTCATTATATACCATTCACATGTCAAAAATAATATTTCCCCCAAGCTGAAACAGTGAAATTAAACGCGCAAAAATGTTAAGAACAAAGATTTTAACCTTTGTCTGGCCACGAAGGTTTACGCTTTTTCAACTCAAATTGTCGTTCCGATCAGTTTAAGCGGTCATAAAATTTGATTCCTTAATATTGCCAGGTCTTGTAATGCAAGTGCTAATCTTTCCACCTTTGTCAACGTTCACGTTTCACTTTTAATGGATTGAAAGTTGCTAATTCGTCGTTTAGTCGTTGATTTAAAAAATGTAGTACTTTGTGCTATTTTTAAGGCATACAATTTCAAAATCAAAGCTTGTTTGAAACATTTGATTTTCTCATAAGAAGAGTTATTACTTCTTAAAGGAAAAATAACAATGGAAAAGTTTTTCGTCTCGGTATCTTATTCAATGAGACTTAAATAATACAGATTTCTAATATGATATTTAAGTGGCATAAATTTTAACAATTAATCGACTGAAATTGTGTAATTAACAATTTGTTTCGTTTCTTGTTTTATTCTAATGTTCCGGTTATTGCGGTGTAGAGAAAAATATTACAATGGCGCATATAAAATTAATTAAGCACTCAATGTCCTTTTTCATTCATTAGTTTTTCAATGAAGCCGTGTGAACATTTTCCGCCATTTACAATCTTGAAATAATTGAAACGCACGCGTGTTTATGATTCATTTTGATAGTCGAATTAACGAAAGAGTACATAACGTTTCGCAATAAAAGTAAAAACGATTGCACATTGTTAATTGATTGAGTTCATAAACCCACGTTTATAGTTGCACAATCTTTCTATTCAATTATACTAACGAGTTATAAATGTTTGCTCTTCGGTGTTACCCAATGTATATACCTATAACATAAATTTATGTAAATGCACTCCCCGCGCGGAAAACATTAGTATGGAAGGCGTCTGGAAATGATCTGGCGAAAAAGCTTGGCAACCAGTACGATTGTCTAAACAAATATCAGACTAACTACATTTGGTAATAGTTCGGCTCAACATCCAGACTGTCTTCATTGCCAGTTTTCAAAAACTCCCCAGAATTATGACAACATTATAACGATATTTTCTGCTTCATGGCAGCTGGAGATCGATTGGTAATTTGGCCGGTTATAAATAATCGCTGAATTTTGCTCGTTTCCAGCTTTTTGAGACAGTTGGATGTAGACTAGATCAGCCAGTCAGTGGTGACGCTGATGAATCCAGCGGTTATTCAGCTTTATATCCAGCTGTTACCAAGCCTTCATTCAACTTATGTCCAGCCGAATATCCAGCCAATCTCCAGCTGCCATTCAGCTGTATTTTTTCACGTGATTTGTTCGATATTAAATCCTAGAAGGTATAGAAGTTTGCTTTATGATTTTTTTTCTTTGTGCACAACTGGTACAGAAATTTCAATACTGTAGGGTGGTATAATGACATTAGTTTTAAATATTTTGTTTATACTTGAAGCTGAAAGTTTTCCTTTTAAAAAACAATTATTTTTATTGAAAACTTGACATGTATCTGAAACAAAGTTAAAAACAGTAATACTATCTTTCACACTTTTCTTATTGTATAAAATTATATTTTTCTGAACATAAGTAATTTTTTTACTATCTTTACTCGCTTAAATCATATTCATCAATCTTTTTGTCTTTGTCATCTGAACTTAAATATCCATCATTAAGCGTTTTTCAACCTTTTCATTTTTTACAACTCACTTTCTGGCGAGAACTTTCCCTCATCCCCGTTTTACACCTCATCATTTACTGCTTAACCTTATTCCTCGAAGATCACTCTTTAACCCCATTACCCTGGACCGCTTATTAATCTTGGACGTGTACTCTTATACCTTCGTCCTTGATTCCTCTTTCCTATACCTCGAACCCTTGACTGCACGGTTGCGGTTTGATTCGTGGAAAACGAATAACGAATTTCGTCGAACAAAAATCTATTGATACTTGGAGGATTGTCTCTTGATAAATCGTTTATTTATTATTTCTTTTCTCTTATTTTATTTCAACAAATAATAAATTGAATTTCTTATATAAATGAAAAAAGTGTAATAAAGATCTCTAAACTGAAGAATAAAGTTAAGATAAATGTCAATAAATTTAAATAATTTTCAACCTGTAATATTCAAAATATGTACCTACATTAGTATTCGAGTCTTTGTACATATAAACTGATTATAACAGGGCGTTAAGATTAATTATAACCTCTTATTAAAATATATCGTACGTAACTGGTCAAGGTATAGGGCTGGCAATTTAATATTTATGTCTTGAATTTAATTTACGCACATCAAATCAATTTCCATTATATAAATTGAATTTGATACATTTTTGAAGAGTGTCTTTAAAACGTCAAATTAGGTAATGTATGTCATCTCGTTGCATCGCATTTTTTCATTTATTTCCTTTTCATTGTAGCTCATTCACAAGAGTTACTCATTCATCTAAATTGTTTAAGCATTTTGAACTATTTAAACATGTTTGAACTGTGATATTTTACATAAAATATGTTCAATTGTGTTCACTGAAAAACTTATGCATATCGTAATGATCATTTTTAATTTAAAACAATTATTATCTTAATTGTTTATTAAATTCAGTTGTTACATTTGTTAAAATTTGTTTCAGATTATACAAAAGGCATGTCTGGTACTAAAACTGAGCAAATATTGAGGAGCCGTGAACGCAGTTCCTGCAGGGGAGTTTCCTGAAGGTAAATAATTTGTTTTAACAAAGATTATAACTAGAATGTTTTTAAACACTGAGCTTGTACTCGGTGAAACACGAGTTTTAAAATAATTCAATCATTTGAATTAACCTTATTTGCTGTACTAGCTTCCTAATGTGTGAAGCTTATGTTTATAATGCGATTACAAACAAACTACCCTTATTTATTCAATTTGCTTAAATCTTTATTACAACAAAAATTCATTCAATTGATTACTTTTGAAATTATTAATTTATCAAAGTTAGCTTAATATTAATTTAAATGAAAATCGAGTTTGAAAAAAATTTGCATTTAAAGTATTTGGTTTGAAATTATACTTATTTTTCACTACACTTTTGTTTGATAAGTTTGTTGTTAAATACTGATTTGGATTTCCTTTCCATTGTAACACGTATCATAACTGCATATTTGATTAAGTCCCACTGGAATTAGATGTTTCTCGCACTATTATCTGTAACGGGACATATTTTGCAGTGCATATTTCACGAGGGAGTTCTCACACTTGGTTTTACTTAATCTTTAAAATTGACGTAACACTAATTATTTGCCCATCTACTTAGCGCTTACATGTAATACTACTCCAGAAATCGTACATATTTCTCGATGTTAAGAATGACTCCGTTCAATTACGAATGGCTCGTAACGAAAAATACGTTAAGTCGATTAGCAATCGATTTATATAATGCGCTGAAAGGTTTACTTTAAAATACGCAAATAACTGTGCAATCGTTAACTAGATAGTAAACATTGCATGCATGTTAGTCAAATAAAAATATAAACACAATTATATTATCTAGTACGCTTGATGAACTGATATATGCATCGAGATTAGCTGAAATATATCATGAAATATAATTAAACATGAAACTGAAAAGGGAAAAGTCAAGAAATACGTAGTTGTCTTTTCTATTTTTTTTCTGTATTTAAACAATTAAAAACCTTCAGTTTCTGTTTCGGGATGTTGGCTATCTTATAATTATAAAACAGTTCCTAGTAGCTACATATAGAATAGACTTCTTAAATTTTGATGTTGTCTTACAAACAGCATTAAAAATGCAGGTTCATTTAAATGCAATTCCATAAAACAGTAAATGTGAATTATACTTCTTAATCGAAATAATTATCACCGTCAATTTGCGCGCGTTACATTTAAAACGAAAGTAATAAAATTATTAAGTTCGAAGGTACGGACTGAATTATTATTATTAAAAGGTCTTACTTAATTTAAGAATCGGGATAAGAATATCTCCAGTATGTTTAACTTAATGAAATGCTTCTTTCGGTTCAACTGTTATTTAGATAAAGATATTAAATTTGGACACAACATTCTGATACAGCAATTTATTTCTTGAAAAATAAAAAAGTTGTATTCTAATTACCATACCTTCTGTCATGGGGGAGATATCATCTGCAGTTCATGTTAAAATTACTATACTAATATAACAACTATTTTCTTCAAAATTCAAAAAAAGATTACAACTTTTTTACAAATATTTCCCCTCGGTGTACGATATGTCACAGACGATGATTTTGCTTTTAACTTAGGGGAATTGCTTTTGACATTATTTGGTACCTGTTTTCGTTTTAGTCAACTGTTATTGCAAATATTATTTTGAAACTAATAATAACTTGCAACGAAAGATAGATGTTACAAAATAATCTGTTGGCATTACAATATAAATTTCCTTTGGTGTAATTTTATATGTGGGAGTATACATCTTAGTATAACCCACTCTGCACGAGAAAAACATCTAAGACACGTTGATGTAGTTTCAAACTAATATTACCAAACATTGTACTAATTTCATGACGTAACGCATTCTCAGTATTTATTGACAAACTGTTTGGTATAATTTATATGGCAACTAATTATAATTTATCGCAATATTTTTGTTCTCATCAGAAAATATCACGCAGCCGTTTTATTATCGACATTTTATTAATTACTATATTATATTATATTCTTTGCATTTATAATCAAAACATGTAACTCGATATTAAAAATATTTGTCGTTTAAATGTCAGTGGAAGTTATTAATTAATACAAAAATAGTGGTAAAGGTAACAAAAGATCATTCGTACATTGCAATACTAAGCGTATCATCAATCCTTATAAGGCTGTGTAATGCGTATTCGGAACTGCACTCTTACAGCCCATTAAAAATTATTATAAAACGCTACATTAACTTCTTTACAAAAACAGAGCGTGCAATTAATAAATCTTAAAAGGTAAAAATCCGCAACAAATAATTAATCAGAAAAGAAGAGCGGAGAAATAAATGCGATATTTAGAAACATTTCTATTTTAAAATTCATAGAAAACAATGTGTGCTGAATTGCATCTTGGGGAATACACGATTCAACTAGTGTTACCACTAAAAATTACTGTCATTCATTGATAAAGTATAATTATAATTACATTCAACTAAGACGTGCAGTTTACTCAAATTTAATACCTATATCTGATTACGCACGCAAGAAGTTTTCGTGAAAAAGTGATACATTTTATGGCTTAGCTAATAAAATGCTAACTTGCATCGATTAAAAAGTCCAATAATTATAGTTGGTATACAACCTTGTTTGCGAATTCTGGACAATTCAACTGTTTCAAAGATACGAAAAAGTTGGCAACCGTTAAATTAATTTGATTGGATTGATAAAATGGGATATTGGAAGGTTTTTTAAACGCGAAGGAGATTAAAGGTTGAGCGGTGGTTGGGAGGATTTTTGCCGAGGGTAGCCGGGAGGCTAAAAATGCCGTGGACCAGGGCGTCGCGCAAAAATGGCTTTCCCACTTTGTTTCCCGTGTGGCTGGATAGAGGGCAAAAATCGCGCATTTTTATCTCCCATCTTGGTTCTCTTTTCGTCCTGCTGCCGACATTGTATCGGGGGGCCCCTCGAGTCCCATGCTGGAAGGAGAGGGCAACGGAAGGAACGAGACGGCGCGAGGGAGCAGGAGAGATCGGTCAGGAGAGGAGAGAGAGAGCACTGGGCAGTGCTTCTCGGATCGTCGTGCGGGCCCTACGTGCTTTTATTACGGCTGTTAAAACGATCGGCGATCTTATTCGCGAGCAACGAGGCCGGTTTTCGGCCGATGGCGAGGGCCGGCCGATGGCGAGCGTTCTCCAAGCGGCACCGAATATGGCCTAGCCGATTGGCGCCAGGCGACGCGCACCGAGACGCGCCTCGAGACGCGCCGCGCGCGCGCTTTGCCGCCGTCCGTCGCGTTACGTCGCGTGGTGACGCTCGAGGTGCCGCGCGAGAGGTGCCGCGGCTGCGCCGGGGCCATGCAGCGCGACGACATGGACGACGCCGGCCCGGAGCAATGGCGCACCGACGGCAAACGCTCGGCCACGCTCATGAGCGGCTCCGCCGCGTTACGTTTCATACGCACGCGTAGCAGCGTGAGACGCGGATTCAAACGTCAACACAATAGGTAAGCCGCGCCAAGGCCAAAGTCCTCCGAACCTTTTCTGCCCGGTTAACCAGGTGCTGTTACACTGGGAACAATTTGCGGAGTCGGTACAGTTCGTGATTAGTTGACGCAACTGCAAGTACAGTTGTAACAACTGTGCGGTGTCGACAACTATTGTGACGGCAAATCTATTTTATAGTTCGTTTCGGAGTCCATTGAATGTAAAAAAGCTGTTACGTAATATAACTAATTAGGTGTATAAGAATATTAGTATACTGTTGACGGTATAACCTCTAAAATAGTAGATAAAAAAAACTTTATGTGTACACTAATTGTGCTAAAATTGACATCGAAAAGTAATATATACTACTCAAAGTAAAAGAGTTTAAATCCTAGTTCAGTTTTATAGCCTCATTTTTTTTATTATTATTAGATGATTTTCTAGTTTATATTTAATAATTCTCTTAAGTTAAAGCACTTATCTTTACTATGCAGTACTATGTGAACTGCACTGTGGTTGACTCTGAAACTAACTTCATCATTATATTTCCGATATTGTAACATTTTTCTCAGTGTAGTTACACCCGGTAAATTTGTGCCCGCGCAGAAACCAATACGAACGCACCTTTCAATTTGAATTAAGTTCGTTAGGTTTGCATTGGCGCGGGCAGGTTTTATTTGCACTCGAAACAAAGCGTACGACGAAATTAGCTAATTGTGATAACGTTTTGAAGATCAGGCTATAATCACCAATTTTGCAAACTTTATATTTTGCAAATTTGTGGATCTATTATACTAGGTTGTAAACGATAATTTATTGCGACATAAACTTTACCAAGCAGTTTTTCTATGTACTCTGTAAAACTATTACGTAACCAATTTATTGGAATATTTAATGAAAGTAGTTTAACTTTAGACTTTTTACATTTCTTACACGCTCTTCTCTGTGCACTACTTTTTCTGATTATTATACAAATTCGTTTGTATTATTGAGGTTTGGATTTATTACATTTGAAATATGTCATTGCATACAATTTGTGGAATGTAAATTTATTGCAAAATATGTAATAGTGTGGTTAAATGCAAACCGAGAAAAAAATATTATAAGGATTAAATCTAATGTATAGTGGGAAAAAATATCGTTAAATTAACAATGCTGATTGTTAGATTAAGTATCTTTGATCGTAAATTTCGCAGTGCAGAGATCTTCACGTAAAATAACCAATCAAGACCTATTATTCAAATTTATCAGTAAATCGTATCAATATTTATGATCTAGATTGTACGATCCAGATCGTTATTTCAATGATCCCCTTTTTTCAATGCAGTTTTATAGCAATGTAAATGTAGTCTTAAATATTTCCTTCTGCTCTTTTTTTCCAATTTATTTATTTATTATTACTCGATGCTATGGAAAATGTTTATGATAAGAATAAATCTAGATAATTACACATAGATTTTATTTCGTTTAAACATACACATGAATTTGATTCGACAATTTTACAAAATAATTTAAATCGAACAATTGTGTCCCTTTATTGTAATGAAAGGAGTAGCATTGATTTTGATATAAAGTTTTGACTTTCAATTTCATCTAACAATTTCAAATTCATCATTAAAACTTTTTCACTGCTCGTCACTTGCATAAAACGTTCCCCAAAGTTCATCCGTCAATCATCATCGCGCATTATAATTATCGAAGTGACTTCTACGTAGCCCGTTCATTCATTCCTTGCGGCCAACAACTATTTTCATTAGTGACATTATTCGAAAATCATGTCCCAATTTTTTATAACCACTAATATTTTTAACTTTAAGAAAAAAGCAACAAACAAAAAGTACGCTATTACGGCAGAATGTAGACTGTAATCTTTCATGGGAAAATGTTAGCGTGACAATTGTCACACTTTTTGTCATCATTATCCCTCCGAACATTTATGAGACATTATGTCAATTTTGTCAAGCACGCGAACCTTTTAAGTCTCAAGAGTAAGCTGACTTTAACTGTAACTTTTTTTAACATTTGTTTACTCTGCTCGAATGTTATGCATTTTGTGCAAGCGTCACGCTTTCGGAAGTCTTAATCACTCAGTTCGCAGGAGTTCATTGAATTATTCATGAAAAAATCAGTCTAAACGGGATTTTGTTTTATTTGAACCACTGCGCTATGAAAAACAAAATTACACATTAGTTTTATAAATTAAACATTCCTTTTTTTTTATCCTTAATTAGAAACAACATTGAATGTTTCACTACTGTTAATTGTTTTATGGGGCATGTATGGAACAGACATGGAACTGATATGGGGATATATATGGAACAGTATTGGGACATATATAGGACATATATAAATTTTTACCTAGGTTCTATCGCTTTAACCATTAATAAACATAAAAAAAAACACCTGAACTATTCGAATAGTACAATTTATTCCCACTATAGTAAAAATTTAAGGACATTTACTAATACTATGACACTTGCCAAACAATAGTGATTTACGAAATAATTTTACGTCAGTGTTGTTATAAGGTATAGTAATTTTTGCTCCAATTTTTTTCAGCACACAAAACATTTATATCTCTGAGTTATCATAAAATATAGTGAGCGATCACAAATAAATTTCTTCGCGGTTGCTACACTATGCTTTCCGCGGCGTAAATATAAAAATATTCAACTGAATATGTATCGTGCAAAATTTGTGAAAATAATTGGTCGCAAATGAGTATGATTATAAAGGGAGAAATACGGTAAACAAGATTTAGTGACTGTTTTCGAGGAAGAGTTGTAAATTAAGGAATTTTCATGAATTTCCGTGCAAAGTTTCTCATCGCTTACATATGACGGTAACGAGGTTTGATTGGAGGGTTTTGGACTCGTGGTAACGGAACTGCGATGTACGAATGCATTTTTGACCCGCTGCGCAGCGTTACACGGTTGGCAACATTCGTAATATTACAGTGTAGCATTCATTCGGATTTTTATTCGAAGAACTGAATGCTGATTGCCAGCAACGAGCGAGTAAATTGCACGTTTAAGTACATTCTAATCTCAATTTAATTTTAATCTAATGCGCATGCGCCGCAAAAATGCATAAATCAGTAAACAAAGTTGCGCGCGCGCGCGCGCGTTTGTTTATTTTCTTTTTCTTTTCTTTTCTTTTATCCGCCAACTGCGGGTCGTTTATTTGCGCGGCAAAAAGCAAATTAACTGTAAACTTTATTTTGAACTTAAAGGGAATTGGCCGCTCAGCCGGAAGCAAGGTCAAAAGCTAAGGAATCTATCGGTACGCGACCGAGCGTTCGGAAAGTTTACGGAATAAAAAAATTTGCGGTTTCCGTTAAGACCCCTCTTATTTCTGTCGATTTTTCTTCGCGGAGAAAATGGCTTTTTTGGGGGGGGGGGGGAGAAAAAGTTAATTGTAAGAGTCGCGACGATTATTTTTATTACGCACGATAAAAGTGCCTCGTTATTATTTATCTTTAATACGGGTGTAAGAGGAAAAAAAAAGAAAGAAAAAAGAAAAACGCGGCGCTTTGATTTTCATTTAATCAACAAATTCGTTCGAAGGCTTTCATCAAGGAAGATTTATTTCCCGGCATTTCACTTGCGATTTTCTTATTAATTTAGTCGGCAATAAAAAGGAGGCATTTCTTTATCGCTCGCTGCAAATTGATACGCATTGAAGCGCAGCAAATGATTTGTTCATAAGCAACAGTAAATCAAATGAGGAAAAGGGAATTTCATACAACGCCACGGCTCACGCGGACTCGAGGAGAAATGTTTAAGACCGAGTGAAATTTGCATGATATAAGTCGATTTTTGCCCGCCTTTATTTAAATTCTGCTCGGCCGGCTAAATTTGATTAGATTTGTATCATTTCGAGTCAACTATGGCGTTGATGAAAGTTATATTTAATTCGAATTGACTTTTGGTAAGAGCACGAGAATTATATAATTCTTTCGGCTTTTCCCACATTATTAAATCGTTAAACATACAAATTAGATTAATTATGTTTATCATGAAACACGGCAGTGGCTCGTACTAAGTACATACCAAGGGGGCCCCTTTTTCATTTTTTTTTGTAACGCTCAGTTCCACCATTTAGCATCTTTTTGTGTACGTCACGTTATAATAAAGAACAAAAATTAGTTTCATTACAATTTCTAAACATCTTTCTTTATGTAACAGGCATTTTTCCGAACAAAGAACTTTTCTTGATTTAAAAATCGTTCCATTTTCTCGTCAAAGGATTTTTATTTCACCATTTCGGGAAAAAGCATAATCTAACAAATGTGTTTTTATTTTTTATTCTTAAAATTTATTAAAAGTGAAACTTTCTTTTCATTGATAAAATTATACTTTTGTATTATAAATCCCTGACTTAGAAATGAAAGTTTACACAGGTTTACACCCTTTTACGATAATTTTTAACATTAAAATTTTTGTTCGTACATACATTTCAACGTTTAATTTAAATACTTTATGAAAATAATGTTGCGTCTATTTAGCTACGAAAGAAATAAACTTTAAATCGATAAAGAGGAAAAAAGAAATAATGCGAGCGAATACCAACTTGTTTCCAAGTAAATTATGAGAACTCACTTGCATCCCATTGAAAAAGTAGATTAAAAAGTATCAGTGCTTAATTACTCTTGCATCCACAATACATTTTTCTTTGTCAGCGCGGATACTGTGCTAGGGCATTACGTCTAGGCATTAAATCGTTAATACGTAATTCTTACCATAGCCACAGGGTGGCACTATTTATTGTCCTTTGACACACAATCAGTAATATATTAGAACATGTATCACGTTCTAAAGACAATGCACAGTTCATAATTCTTATCCCCATAAAAATATTATATCATCTTCGATAAATCACTTACTATAACATAAACTCGCAACAAATTTCGACGCAAATTTGTCATACGTAGTATCCACTTCAAACGGCAAATTAAACAAAACAATTCCACTTGTCATCCGAAGCCATAAATTTTCCAACGGAACTGGCATCTCCAATCTAACGAAACTAAATATTTATTTGCATCTCGACGATCAAGAAACTTGCTTGACATATTACGAGGGGAATTTTTAAAATAACTGTTTCAAATGTAGATAACGCGAACTGCTCAAAGTAAGAGAGAGAAAAAGAATGAAAAGAAAGTTATAATTCAACTTCGGTTCATACGCGAGACGTTACCGTGTCCCCCGAGCATGCGTTATTAAACGGAATAAAAAAGGGGCAAGGATAAAGCTCTCTTTCCCCGGATTTTTTTTTTTTTGTCAAAGTTTAGAAAAATCGAACGCGAATTGACTATTCGACATTTCAACGTTTTCGCCAAAGCGAAAAAGTGTACGATTCGAATGTATTAACTTTTTACAGGCTCTTTATACAATCTCGTTTCTCGGGATGATCGCACGAGAGATTTAATACATTTTTTGTCCCATCTGTTTTCCTTTAGGACCCTGTTACACAACCACAATAAAAGCAAAGATAACATCCGCTTCATTTCGGCTAGCCTTTCTTTTATTTTATAACGAACCGATGTGCTTCTTATATAATTACGATCCCGCAGCCAATTGAACAAATTCTTTTCCCCTCCTCCCCTTTTTTCAAAAAAAAAAGAGAAAAAAAAGAATGGCCAGCCACAAAAAGTGGCATTTGTTTATTTAAAATGGATTAATTAAACCGAACCGATTGTGTTGGTTCTAGAATTGTGCCCATTATTACTTATATGTTAATGGCGTAATTAAAAAGCAGTTACAGCCTTAATTAGCACGGCAAACATTCGACTAATTAAACAATTAATAGTCGAATAGCACGCGAAAGACGCGCCGCTTATTCCAGTTTTGTTCGGTTAACCAAACCGAAAACTAGATCCCGAAAAAAAAAGCCGCTCTTTCGCGACGACACTTGAAGAAGAGCCCGGCAACATCCTGTTGGTTTTTTTTATTTATACGCGGATTAGCGAACATGGCGCGCGCGACTTCCGCGTTTGTCCGGCTAATGAATCGCTTTGTCGCACCCTCGCGAAAAAGTCCGCGCTACAGCGCCGCGCTGATTTTCATTAGGATTCATTAACCGCCGCCGCGCGCGCGCGTACAATGAGCCGGACTCGAAATCTCCTCACTTTTCTCTCTCGTGCCCCTTTTCGTCGCGCTACCCTCCACCTTTTTCTTTCGTTACCGTCGACGCTGCCCAGCGAGAAATTATATATGGTTCCGAGCTGAAACGCGACCTCGTCACGTGATCAGTCAAATTAACGTCACGTGATACTTTTTGAACGTCACATTACCATACCATTTATGATCTTTATGTCGACCAGTTAAGCACTTTCGGGACGTTTGCGAAATTACACTGAGAAAAATAATATAGTAATTCTGGACTCTATGCGTTCCTGTATAAAATATAATGCTCGACAATGTGAGAAGAAGTAGTACAGTTCTGATAATTGGTACTTGGAAAAAGTGACACCGTTTACCGGACTGTCTGGCAAAGTTCTTAACATTGGAGCATAGAGTCTCAGAATGCTAGAATGCATAGTAACTTGTATTATTTTATTTTTCTCAGTGTATGCGAAATTGGCGAACATCTTTTAGAGAAAGATGCATTGGGAAAGGGTTTTTCAGAAGCCGCGTTGACTATTGTAGTTTGTACGGTATATATCGTAAATTGTGTTTTGTAATTTAGTATTCATTAGTAAAAAAGAAACTCAGCAGATGTGTTGCGAAATGTAAATTTAACCTGAGAAATAATTAGTAATTTTTTTTTGTTTCAACACTGTTCATATTTGACTTGGCGATATTGTAGTATATAAAACGAGAATATTTTTTTAAGTATAGTGAATGTTTTGAACTTTAACATATGACAGTTTTTTTTTACAAATATTTAATAATTTCTTAACCATTAAGAAATAATAATAAAAATATA
>JABFPN010003872.1:0-16675 GCA_022817305.1 Leptoteleia sp. ZL-2020
TTGTTGCCCGACTCGAGCGAGTTGGGAATACATCGATAGAGCCTTATTAAGGAAGCTCTGTTGTTGCCCGACTCGAGCGAGTTAGGATTACATTGACAGAGCCTTGTTAAAGAATCCCTGTTGTTGCCCGACTCGAGCGAGTTAGAAATACATCGATAGATACCTATTAAGGAAGTTTAATATTGAGTCAGACTATTACCTAGTCGGGCGTTCCTTATTAATGTATGCCTTAAAATCTCTAGCTAGGGCCCAGTCTGAAACTAGGAATGCCTGGTTTAGATTCTACTAGGGTAATGATTGAATAATTTTGGATCAGTTTAATGATTATTTGAGGCTCGCGAAAGGACGGTCTATTCGTACGGGTTGGCTTGTGAAAGTGCGCAGGAAAAGAAGTTGTTTTTATTCGATCGGAGATAAACGGAAGCGTAATATGATTTTTATTTGATTTTAGGAAGAGCATTAATTATGGTATACGCACTTTTAGAAGTACAAATTAAATAGCCGGCAACATTGTGGCGTTGAAATCATTTGTAAAGTGAAGATATTTGCACTGAGGAGAAAGTATTAGTGACATTTGAAACATTGTATATTAATTTAGGGATATAACTGAAAGGTGAAAGTTTTTATTATTAAAAATAGTAAAGATGATAATTGTAAGAGCAATTTTAAATATATTTTAATCAATAGCTACTACGCAATATTAAAATATTACCATTATTTATAGCAGGAATTCAGTTATTATACCACATTTATTTTATTTTATTTTTTGTTTATTATATACAGTAATTATACCAGAAATAGCGGGATAGACCTATTCAAAGTATATCCTTAAATCGATATAAAAATAGTAATTACTTTTCTCCCCGGTATGATTCAGAATGTTACATCAAATTTTAGGATTAACGTTTAAATTTTTTTGCATTGAATTTAATGACTGTCGACGAGTGTGTAATTGAAATAAATTTTAACAATTTTGACAAGTGAAAATTTACCACAATGTTGAAAGTTTCGAGGAATTAAATTAACGTTATAAGCTCCCGAAGAAGATTGAAAATAAAGGTTTGAAACATTGATCATAAATTAAGTTTATTTACATTGTCTGTTGTCCAAAAAAGTTCTCGTTAAATTCCACGCGAAGAATAAGAGTTTAACCGTAGCTTTAAATGAAACTTGGCAACAATCAGATATGAAATTAATTTAAATTCAATTAAATATATAATTATTATTGCTCGACGAGATTGAACTAATTAATTAAAAAGTCATTTGAGAATCAGAGGTGGAAATTTGAGGGCATAATTTTTTTTTTCTTTAAAGTTATAATTAGTTATAAGAAATTAAAATAACCGGTCGAATGCTGAAAAGTGATTAATAATTGATTTACACTCAACGCTCAATGGAATATCCAGTAGCGTACAGAAGTGAATCGGCCGTCCGGAATGGAGAGTAACGGATTTCTCTCGGCGGCCTTTTTAATCCTTTTTGTTTGCTGCCGGCAGCCGTGTGCCTTTGAGTCGAAAATAGATTTAGGAAGCGTCAAGCTATGCGAGCGAGCGCTTGCCAAGACCGCGGCCGCATGAATGAGCGCCGGTTGCATGCGCGAGTACACGTGCTGCGCTGATTTACGGCGAGGAGAGGCCGGCACCGAGGCGAGAGTCGCGCCGACTGGCTCGCTGGATTGACAAAATGACCAATTAAAAATCAAGCCCGAGGACCCATTCTTAACTAGAGTAGAAATGTGGACTCATTTCGCGCTCGCCAAGGTGAAAATTGCGGCTTGTTTCGTTTATGTTTTCTTCTCCTCTTTTTTTTTTTTTTCGTTTTTTTCCTTTTTTCTTTTTCTTTCCTTCTATTTTCTTTTTCGTCATTTGCATTTCAATTTGTCGCACAGCGCGCCGACACTCCGTTTATTCAATTACGCGACATCGTTCGACAAGAGGAGTTGCGACGGAGTGCTCGTTGAAATCCAAGATTATAACGTTCAATAGTACGCTCGCGAGCTAATTGAGTTGCAATTAAAAGTCGAGCCGGTGGGTATATTAACCAGCGTGTGTGTACGCGGTTCCGGTCATATTTCACGTGACTTTGTACGCTCCTTTTTTCCCCCTTTTTTTTTGTACTTAACTGTACATTTGTATTTAACTGGGGTACCCTTTTATCAATACTACTACATTTTTTTTTCTTGATTTCGATGATGGTAATTGTTAAAAAGTTGCGGAGCCATGTATGATGCACCTATGGGTATAAGACCGAGGCAATATTGACTTTTCTATAGTATCAATGCTATATATGATATCAAAAATTGAGCCAGACTTGTGACAGTACTGTTGACTCAAAAAAATTGTTTAGTGCTACACTGAAAAAAATGTAGGATTTATACGTAAAAATGTAAAAATGTATAGTTAGAGACATTTAGTTAAAAGATTTTGATTAGCTAAAAAAGAACCAAATTTTTAGGTATTACAACCGAACATTTTTCTCTGTGTAGGCTATGTACTGTGCCATTAGTTCAACAGTACTAGCCCAATGTTGTCACTCCAGAACAGATTTGTATTGGCTCCGCATTGGGCCAGTACTGGTAACTCCGGCACCGTTACCGAGCCTTTACTGGGCTAGTAGTACATTTCCCACTTGGTAAATTATTGAAATATGATTTAATTCTTTCCAGACAACTTTTCCCCGTTTTAAAACGCTTCGTCTATATTCATTTAAGCGACAAAGTAAAAGCTACGCAAGCGCAATTTTGCAATGTAAAACGACAAATTATATTTGGCAAACTTACAGTAACTCTGGTACTAAATGATAACGGCTGCAATAGTCTTAATCCAAATTTCGCATTAATATTCCTTCGCAAATTGTGCCCATATAAATGGAAACTTGGGCCAAGCTCGAATCGGCTCGCTACTTTCCGTGAGAGTTTCGAACTCGCATAAAAGGCTCGTATTTCATGACACGCAACAAAGTGAAAAAACAATTAGCGAGGCGGGCATAAATAGCATTAAGAGGCAAAGCGTTTTGCGCTTGCGTATTTGGATGGCGCAAGCGGCACGGTCATTGAGATTCGCGAACGGTATAAAATAGAGTAGAGAAATGGCGCGGTGGGAAAAGAGGGAGGAAAGAGAGAAAGAGAGAAAGAGAGAGAGAGAGGGCGGAGGAAGGGTGAGAGTGAGACAGAGATGGAAAAGATAGGTGGCAGAGAGCGAGAGAGAAAGAGGTAACGCGACGTCTGCACCTCGTAACGCGAGATCGCATTGACGCGGCGGAACAGGGGCAAGTGGGAGGGGGGGGGGGCACGGGGTCGCTCATTCCGGCACTGTGGACGTCGCAATAAGACGCGTCTTGGCTCGCGTACCACGTGCGGGCGCCACGTTCGCCGACGTTGATTCTGGAGCCTTCTTGCGCCGACACGTTGCTTCAAATTAAAATGGAGCCAACTTTGTAATTATCCTTACGTTAACGCTAACGCAATTGTAAATGGATTCTGAAGAGTAGCATTGCTATTTTTAAATTGGTTGTTCGCGAATGATAAACGATACAGCTGATAAAGGGAAGAAGCTACCAAATGTTTGAGATCGCTATTTAAATTCGCGCGATGTCACGGTGAATATTTTGCGAATTTAAATTTTATTTCGAGCATTTGCAATGTCCAATTGAGACATAAATAATGGATGGCAGTAATTTTTTTGGGAGGTCCGCAGTGTGACGGACAATTTGGAGGATAGTGAAAGAGATATGATTTTTTTTTCAGTTTAAATTTCTAAATGTCATACTTCAAAGGCCATGTTGAATTAATTTTAAAATAAATTTTTTGATATTGATTAAAAAATTGAGGAGTTATAAATACTATGAATCTAATTCAGTTTATTTTATATATTTGAATTCAATTTATATATATGTGTAAAGTAGTTTTAATAAAATTTTCATCCCTTAAATGAAAATTTTTTTTTACCTTGTTGACATTTATAAAAATTGCTGGAAAACATTTTTTTATAAAACCTTTTTTCAATATATATGTATAAGGGTAATTTGATCAACTCTTGAACTAAATATTTGAATAGTTAGATATACGATCTCCTTTTTTTGCAATGTATTTATGTAATAATTGAGCAAACATTATATGCATGGTCCTGAATGATATTTACGTATAAAACTACAAATAGATTGGATCAGATTTTTTTTTCTTTTTTCGCGATAAAGCTACCAATACGATGCAGCTCTTTGGAATTTAATGAATGCTTGGAGTTACGAGGGAAACCTTGCGGAAAATATATATGCTCGGTGCATATCTTCGAGAAAAATGTATTGAGTCTATATATAAAAAGAGAGAGAGAGAGAGAGAGAGAGAGGGAGGGAGAAAAAAATAATACGAAATAAGTGTGAGGTAGGGGGAAATCGATCGCCAAGGATCTCTCCTCTTTGTGCGCAGAAATGCACACAATTTTTTATTCATACACGCTCGATCATTGAGGTTGATTAATGGAATTATTGAGTTTTAATTCGATTTCGAGAGGTCACGCTAATGCGAATAGGGTCTTTAATTCAAGGATCTTTTTATTTCACAAATTAGTAAACGTAGATTTAAAAACAATTTAAAAGTAGTGAGGTTAAATTTTGACGAGGGTTTTATCTGCAAATAGATTTTCAATCGGGTTCCTTGCGTTAATTAATTATATTGAAGAAAAAATATATTGAACACTGGGAAAAAATTATAGTAGAATATAAAACACTTTATATTAATTTGATATATTATGGGATATAAAAGTGGAAAGTTTTACCATTAAAAATGTACTAAAATTGATAAGAGCAGCTTTTAGTATTTTCGAATTAAAAGGTATTGTGTAACAATTAAATTTTACCATTATTCATACCATTTCAGTACACTCAGAAAAAAAATATACTTACTTTAAGAAAACTGTGCAAACAATATTTTCCTATTAAAATTAAAAGAACATCAATTAAACATAATTGAAAGGAAATTAATTTTATGGTAAATCTTATTTCAGATAATACTAACCAGATTTCTATTTAATATAAGAATATTCCATTACTCTTAAATAGACGGTTTTGTGAGTGTATAAAAAAAATTGTCATTATACTTTAATTTTTTCCACGAAAGATAACATTTAAAGAGAAAGGGAGGTTGATTTTCAGTTGAATTTTTATACCGAAGGTCACGATAGGGTTGTAGCGAAACTTTCACACTTGTACATTCGCGAACAATTTCATGCAATGAACAAGATGGAAAAATATAAACATGTTTGGCTTTGTTAGAAAGAGACAGGACTAGTTTTATAACACGGGTAATAATTTTTAAGAACACTGTAAGTTGATGCCTTTGCAGACTAGTCTCGGTCCACTTTACTAAAAAGTCAATCATTTTTATTAAATTTATTAGAAATCTTTGCCGAATTGTAAACCATACCATAGTAGATTATTTCAAAAGTAACGTTATTAAGACGTTGAATATAAAAAGCAATTCGAAATACGATGAAAAATATATTAAATAATATTATTCATTTATATGGGAGGTATCAATTTTTAATATTCGTCCGATGTAACACTAAATTACTATGAAAAAAAAATCGTTTTACACTAAGATTATTTCTATTATTTGGTAATACTTTTCTCTAAATTTTCGAACAATGGTCTAACAATAACTTACAAATTATGTGCACATTTCTTTTTCAGAGGAGGACCCCTTGGAAATTAGGACAAACGGCAATTATTCATCTACGATGAGGCGGAGTCCTGCACTTTCCAACACATCAAGAGGAACGCCACCAGCCTCGAATTCCGGTCATGTGAATGTCTTGCATTCATCGCATCCTCATCAGCACCATCAAAACAATCACGACACACAGAATCATTACCTCGATTCCTCAAACAACTCGCAGTCGCTCGTCGTTGACATCGAACCACCAGGATGCGATAATAAGAAACCGAGGAATGGGTAAGTTTATTTCAACAAAATGACCACACGGAGAGAAGAGACGTAATAAAAATTACTAACACATTAAGTAAACTGGTCGTATACTTGACAGAAGTGAGACAAATTATACGGGGAAAAAATGTATAGTGGATCATATATCTAATTTGTTTATTATAATTATGTATATGTTTGAAGTTATCATACATATGGTCACATAAAACATATCCATGGCTATAATAAATGAATGATATTTACCTTTCCTCTTTGTGGTGAGAGGTAAAATAAATTGTAGTAATTTTAGTTAGCAAAATGTATCAGTTTGTCAAATTATTGTTTGAAAAATGACAGTAGTTGCTGGCACTTTTTACAAACTCAGGATAACAATCTATGTAGAAATTAATAAAGGGCTGAGTATCGGTAAGTGTCGGGCAACCGTTGGCCCAGTCCTAGAGGGAAACCTATAATCTACAGTAGACTGAGGCACAGTACAGGCTCTTGTCAATTTACCATTTTCCTTTACTCTATCAATACTTTTTACAAATGTTTTTTTTATAGGTGAATATAAATGTTATTAGTGAAATATTACATACCTTTGGTAAAAGATGTATAAATAGTTAAGACAGTCTAGTGCCAGCATTACACCAACAGTCACTTGTCTATTGGCAATCAACCAACCGGATAATTCTCGGCCTAGTGAAAATATGAACCCGAATAAAAATATCGTAAATAAGTATCGAAACTTTGCAGATTGCCAAAAGTTGTATGCCAGTACTGTACCTGCTCTTCCCCGATTGTCAACATCGATGTAATATTGATTTCTTTACATAGGAATATGATAACTGTTTCAACCACACGACCAGTTTACCAACAGTCTTAGTAATTTTTATTAGACCTTTCCTCTCTCAGCAGTCAAACTTTTGAAGGGATTCCTCGGATAAGAATGTAACAAACACACAAAATCAAACATAAGACGTTTGCGTAATTAATTTGCTTGTTAGTTGGGTGCCGTTTGTTTCATTATTCGATTCGAGGAATAGGACGTTAAATATTATTTTGTTTGATAACTATATGTCGATTTTCTTGATGCAGACCTTGCATGATTCGCTCGGGAACGAGGGAGGTGCATAATAAACTCGAGAAGAACAGAAGAGCGCACCTCAAAGAATGCTTTGAACTTCTGAAACGACAGCTGCCTACGCAAGACGAAAAGAAATCTTCAAATCTGTCTATACTCCATGCTGCAATCAGACACATACAGGTGCGTGCTAGGAAATTGCAGTACTTTTCAGATGCATCCAGGGTAAATGTTACTCGGGTAGGATGCGACATACGAGACTCATTCCCCCACTCCTTTATCGATTAAAATTATTATATTAGAGTTCAGAAAGGTATCTTCAAGTTCAAACAATTCACTCAATTAGAAAAGAACTGGCAATTCTGTTAAGTGCATCCTTTTATAATTAAGTGAATTGTTTGAACTGGATATTGTCTGGAAATAATCTGGGAGAAATGTCGGGATGTTATCTGGAAATTATCTGGAAATGATGTGGAGAACGTCTGGAAATAAGCTAGCCCAGGAACGTTTCCCAGAATATATCCAGACGAACTGTAATCTCGAAAATAATTCAATATTATCTGGCTAAAGTGGGGCAGACAAAGTCCAGATTTTACATACATATTTCAACCAACTGCTGCTATTATCGAATTATTTTCGAGATTACTAATTACCAGACATTGTCCAGATCATTTCCAGATAACGTCCAGGGATTTTCTATATTGTTTCCAAACAATATCCAGACGAAGTTTTTCCCGTATCACGGTAGAGTCAAGGACAAAAGATTAATTTTCTTTTACTCAAATTTAACTTAAAACAGAGTCGACAAGGAGTTTATATTTATTTGATTTATTATTTTGTTTAAATATTTATATTTTTGTTCCTTTGAATTGGTTAATTCTTTTCATACAAGTAAACTTTATATAAATTTTATTATATACATATAATTATAAACTGCAACCCAAGTTACGGGGGCCTCTTTAAATACCGGTCCCTAGGCCGCTGCCTATCTTGCCTAGTGGGATACAACGGCCCTGGATGCACCCGGTTGTGTGAAAGTCTCGCTGTCTCTAAGTTTAATTGAAAATTGAACGTCCATTTAAACAAGCATCGCTTATGGATAATCAATTTATTACTAACCAGAAAAATCATTATGCAATTTAATAGAAATTTTACAAATTCGTATAATAATCAATTACGTAAACGCACTCGACAATTTTATTTAAACTTTACCACGCGTCTCGAAATGTAAGAAGAAAAGGGAAAAATATATAAATAAAATAAAACAATACAGCCGAGCGTTGCCATTTCGTCGCGAGCACGCGCAACTCATCTTTCCCTCCCGTTCGCTCACGCGCGTAAACGTCACCGAAACTTGGCGCATAAATTTCCGCAAACTTTTTTCATCGGCTATTATGAGCTTTGTTTTTAGGACGCCGGGCGTTGGGTGAGCGCGCTTGAATATTACCAGGCGGGAAGTGACAATAAAGCGCAAAAGAAGGCGGTCACGTAACCGCGATAAAGGCGACACACATCTCCGGCGAGTTCGAGACAACGCGAGTTGGCACGTGGTGTCTCGATAACGGGGCCGAACGGGCTGCGCCCACCTCCCCCGCCCCCCGTTCCCGTCCTCTTCCTGCCGGTCGTCGAGCGGCCGCGATCGCTTCGGCGTGCCTTCGATCGGACTTTTATTTCTCTCTTTCTTTCTTTTTAATTGGCAAACCAGCGGCGCCCGGAACTGCGGACGGTCAAAAATAGGCGGGATCAAAGGAAAGAACGGCGAGAGGTGTCCGGGCGTCGGAAAGCGGGGCGGCTGATCAATGGCTCTCTCGTTTCGCGCGAGCTTTTTGGCCAGCGCACAAACGGTGCGGCGCGCGACCGATTTACCGACACGTGCGCAATTGACATTTAACGATCGGCCGCGTCTCCGCGACCGTTTCGTCGGGTATTAAATGTCAAGACGTCGAGCGCGCGCCATCTTTAGACAGCCGCCGCGCGCGCCGGGCCAACGAATAATTTTGTATCGCGAGGAACGAGCGCGCGCGAGCGAGAGGGACGTTGACGCGGAGAAAGACGGCCGGGGTGCGAGCGGCGAGGGGTGGAGGAGGGGGGGACGACAACTCGTGTGTATCGGCCTGTCACTCGATGGCTCGTTGTTTGTGAGAAGCGTCGAGGTAAACGGAGCGGGCATCGCGTTTCCTGGCCGCGCAAGAAATTCCTCAAACTTCCTTTCTAACTTCCTTTCTCTTCCAGTCAAACGCTAAGTTCAATGAATCTCAAAAATGTAATGGCCTGCCGACGAGAGGGAGAGAAAGAGCGAGGGAGAGAAAGAGATTGCAGCTACTCGAGGCGAATCGCGCACCGAGACATCTTGCTTTTTACAGTTTAACTAATAATTTATGTTGCTCACTTACGCGAGTTGGCTGCATCGCATCGCTTCTTGCACTTTCCTTCGATAATCGCTGAACCAGCCGCTCGAGTTTGGGACGAGTGTCAACGCGCATGAAATATTACTGAATATTTTCAAGTATAGATTTTTATATTTCAGCCACGTAGTCTTTGCTATTTCAGTCATTCAAAATGATAATAATATATTGATTACAGTTTGGTATAAAGTAATTGGATCTTGTAAAGATGTATGGTCCATATACGTTTTAATAATTTTACATAAGAAAAAAACAGAATTCATATATGGACATATGTTATTTCTTAATTCATGGCCGTATACGGTTATATATGGTTGATATATGGTAATCAGTACAAGGAAGTTAGTGATACCATATATGGATGGCATATTGTCAATCATTGCTATATATATCGACCATGCATATATGGAATAAGAAAAAAACATATGTCCATGTGTGAATCTTTTATTTTTTTTATATACGAATCGTATATATTTCATTTTTATTAGAGTTGGATATTCTATTGTTTATATTTCAGAAGTATTTCATGTTTTATACCTGTCCTATCTAAAATTGAAATTAATATTTTATTAATTCTGTTAGCAAAGTTGTCGAATTTATTTATTCACACTTTATTCATAGTTATAATCCAATTTACTTGAGAATACATCAATCTATTTATATTTACAAGCATCCAATGATTTGTTTTTACGAGTACTAAATATCACTTAAATATAAATGAATCGGTAAAATGCTTCATTGGACAAACGTAATAATACATCAGGTGTTGGCAACATTATGCGTTGCCATGCTTTGTGCACAGTTCTTAAATAAATGTTTTGGTTTAATCGTTAAGCATCGGACTTTGAGATCCGGTGTCCTTTGCAATTTAAAACTATACAATAGCCTACAAAATACGTTCGTTATTTCACAGTACAATTACCCAGGTAGAAAAATAGACGGCTGGCCCGACCGTCGGCCCACGTGTTTTTGGCGTTTCATGCCGACCGTCAGTAGCAAGCATGTGCCACGCCTGGCCCGATTGTCTTTTTCTACATGGGTATGAGTATTATAAAATAAAACAATATCGTAAACGATTTAATAGCAATTAAATGGAAAAGTGGAAAGTGTTTTGGAACGTATATCAGGAATGTGCAAGTAAATTCTGAAGAATGCAAAACATTTACGCGATTAAGTACACTGAAAAAGAACACATTAAGAATTACTGTGCTGGAACGATAAAGCGCAACCGTTTGGGTAATATAGGAAAAATTACCGTGCCAGCAAAGTTAAAATGATGGTAAAACACACCAAAATGTTTGAAAGCCCGGTAATTTTTACTACGCTGGTACGGTAATTTTTCCTACATTGATACAAGCTTCGTTTTAAGCATCCAGCATAGTAATCTTGATAGTTTTTTTTTCAGTGTATGTGTGTACAAAAATGTTTGAACTGATGAAAAATCTGGAACTCTCGACGCAGGTATGGTTGTAATTTCGCAATTTGGTTTGATGCGCTCATTAAGCGTTAACTGGAACAAACAAACGATTGTTCAACAATGACGGTTTGGTCGCCGCCGCCGCCTCATTGGCCATGTAACACGACAAAATCTGGTTGCAATCGAACGAGCCGACTGCGCATTTGCCGCAGACACACGCACCGGGATAGCGGAGCGCGCGTGCAGCCGACGTTTGACCGTATGCGACTTATCGAACGATGGTGTGCGTGCACACGTCGGTGTGGTTACGCGCACCAGCCGAGTAGTAGTGGCGGCCGCAGACGCGGGCATCCCCGCGAAGGTCGTCTACTCCGCTCTCCTTCTCCGTCCCGCTCGCTCCGCCGCTCTCTCCCTCGCCTTGTTTCGCCGTCGTCTTCGTATCCTCGCACCTTCCTAGTCTATCCCCTCTGTCCAAGGCACACTTTTAAGTGCCTCCGACGACTCTTTTCTCTCTCTCCCCCTATCTCGCGCTCTCTCTCTCTCTCTCTCTCCCTCCCTCTCTTCCCTACTTTATTTCGTTGCCCGTTATTCCGTCATGGCGCGCCGTTCGTCGCCGCTTCTCCTTTTGTTTCTCCCTTTCTCTCTCGCTCCTCCCTCCCATTTTCTTTCTCCTTTTCACCAATGGCCTTTTATTATTGTTGATGTTTTTATCCGCCCGTAACATTATCAACTGTTTGGCAACAAATTGGAAAATCAGTTCTAGTAGGCAAGTCCAATTTATATAAAAATACCAAAAGTAAACTACAAGGTGTTTCAGGCAAACCGATTTATGAATATGCCCAAGTAAAAATGAAACATGTATGGTCCGTATACGTTTTAACAATTTCATATAAGACCGTACATAATTCATATATGGATATATATGTCTTTTCTTAATTCATATATGGCCGTACATGGCCATATATGGTTGATGTATGATATTGATTTCAAAATTAGCAAATTTTTGGCTAGGACCATATATGGCTAGGATACTATATCAATTGTTGCTATATATGACCATATTATTGACATCATAATTAAGAAAAACTAAAATATGGATATATGTTATATTTTTACTAAGGGTGTGCTGTTTCCTTTCTTTGATTTTATATGCAATCTAATTCTTCTATATTATCAAAGATATATATCTATTTTAATATATCATTTTTACAATTTCTTGTTTTCATCTCCACGGCATTTTCTCGCACAATACTGCGTAAAAGTATACAAACCAAGAAAAAGTGGTATGCGCACCAAACGAACGGGATCAAATGCGCGCCAGACGACTCTCCGCGTTCGATTTGCTCGCGATCCCTTAACGGCCGCGGTGCTTTCACTGGGAAACCGCGCGCGCGCGCAAGAGAGACCATTGATACCGCGATTGCACGTGAACGTATCGGGAATACGATTTCGCGTGAAATCTGCTCCGAGCCGAGGCGGACTTTGGCGCGACGTTAAAGAAACGGGGCGCGCGCGCGCGGCCAGCGGTTTTTCGTGTCTTGCCAATGCAAAACATACCGGGCGTTGCGGTCGATCACCGGGAGAAACGACACGCGGTCGGCTCGTAGCGCGCAATTGTTCGCTTTTTCGCTCGCTTTCACGATCCCCTCGCCGCGATAGCGCGCGATTCGGCGCGGCGCTCCCCCCCTCGCGAGCCCTCGTAGCCCGCCACGCTTCCCTGTAACCTCTCTTGACCTATCCGCCTGTCCTCGTCCTCCCCCCCCCCCCGCTCCCCCGCCCCTTTGCTCTCCGTACCCCTCGGCCGAGTCGCGCGCGATTACGTCCCGGCGAACGTCCGGGTCTAAGGAAAAAGTCACTCTACCCCTCCCTCGCTCGCTACTGCCCTCCCTCCCGCCCCGTAACCCCAAACGCGATCCTCGAAAATATTCCACGCGGCGGGATAGGCCACTTTACGGTATGCTAATTCGACGCCGAAGCCCCGGCGTACGTGCCCGGCAAAAAGCGCGCGGATTTATTACCGGGCTTGTTTTCTTCTTCCCGTGGCAAAAATTGCTCGCAACTAATTGGGGAAGGGAATACGGCGTGCCTCAATTTTTTCCATTCCTTTTTTTCTTTTTCCTTTTTTTTTTCGGCCGATCATAATCGCCGGGTATTTTGTGGATAATGAATTGTCGAGGTTTCCCATGGCTGGCTTTTATGACGTTTTTACGGCGCGCCACGAAAGGGTCACGCAGTTAATTTTATTTCTTCTGATATTTTCGTCATCCCGAGTGTCTAGTTACCGGCCGCGGGTTGGTTATGCCCGGCTGCACTCGGCGATGCCTTTTACTGCAAAAATGAATCCTTCGGAATTGGAAATGGGCGCGTTTAAAGAGGTATAAAGCGCGGTTTTTCGTATTTCGGGTCGCGCAAAAAAGGGTCTTTTCTTTCTTTTTTCTTCTTCTTCTTCTTTTTTTTTCCCCCGTTTGTCGTCAAAGTGAAAACAATTGGAAATGAATGTAGAATTTGGTCACTCGGCGGAGTGTTGCGTGCCGCTGACACTTATTAAGCGAGCAATAATTTGCATACACCTGTTTTGTATTCGAGCTAATTACTTTATTAAGTGGAAAATAAATAACAGGTATAGTTTGCTAGTGGGAAGAATTGTGTGAATATTTCTTCCAATGTGTACGATATTTCTGAAGCGTTGTCAAGAGCCGAATTGTTATTTTAAGAAAACTTTTCTACATATTCGAATAATATTTCTGATGCGAGACAAATTGTGTTCTTTAACTTTGAATTGTTATTGATGTATAATATGTTGCGTGGCTCGAGGTCAAGTGCTTTGATATTTCAATGTAAAAACAAGGTTTGAAATCTCCGTTGGATCAAAATATTAAATATGTTTAAATTCCATTAAGGAATATTATAAATTTAAACAAATTTGTTACATCTAACATTCATTCATAATGCATTTATATTTTACGTGTTAGTGATAGATGTTTAGCAATCCTTTATGATTGTAAATATATACAGCTATTTATCTGCTGTTATTGACACTTGAAAAATCGGATGTTAAATTGCCACATTATAAATATTACGAAGTGTCGTTACAATATATTAAAATCTAACGAATCAATTTGATGATTTTAATTCGATTCAATCAACGAGTTATTGTGGTTAAATTAAAAAACAAGTGCAAGAAAAATGATTTTATTAAATCAAAAGAAAGTTCTGTTGAATTTAACAAATTAATTTTGTTAATTACGACAAAATGTTTGGTTTATTTAAAGAATTAGTTTCTTCTCGCTTTGTATCTTTTAAACGCTGAAAGGTATAACAATTTTTAATACAACTTCTTTTTCTTAGCGTATAACAAAGTAGTTTTTTTTACCACGTTTATAAAAGCTTTCAGGGGCAATGATTTACTAGCGTATTTTGCATTTCGAACATAACTTCAAAGTAAATAAATTATCCATTTTCGTCCGCATTATTTATTTCTGGTGCAAGTTTTTTTTGCTTTTTTCCTTTTTTCCATCTTCTTTTTTACTTCTTTTTTTTTTTGTTTTTATTTTCTCGATCACACGTGTCTCCAAGTGTCTAAGCGCATTTGGTTCGTTCGCAGTGACAGTTCGCAGGTAACATAAATACCTCTATATTTGTATCTGTATCCATGACGCAGCCACGTAATCGCGCGGCCATCGCCTCCGTACCGCATGGCACGTCTCTGTGCGCATGCAATTTTTGAACTATCGCCGAGTCCGTTTATTTCGACAAAACCACCGACACCATTCGGTATAAAAGTTTGCGGCAGTATAAACACGTGCTGTACGTCATATTTTTATTATCCGTAGTTGGCGAATCGACATACAAAGCGTATCAATTTCATGCAAAACTTGCCCAGTACACTGAAAACATCACAAATGACTGATGACAGTTTTGAAAATAATGACCGCTAGTTTCTGAAAAAATATCTATGTTTGCCTGTGAAAAATGTATACAGAAATTTTCTTTTGTACGTTTTATCAAAGGTAATATTAAAGAAGTAATATTTACATTAATAATAGCAGTATATAATAGTTATTGTAATCTATTATTTGGGTGCATTTTTTCTGTAAAAATTTGAGAAAATTGTGGGTGTTGAATATTGAATTACACCAAATTGTCAATTATTTTTCAAACGCCCAATTTTATAAGCTAAATCTTTTTAAAGACCTATTTTGCACATATGTAAATAAACAATAGTATCATTAGAGTCATATGAAAAACTCATTAATGAACAGTTTATTTATAATAAGCAGCTGCTCGTTTGGAATACGTCAAAAATATGTCACTCTTTTATATCAAGTCTACGCGGAGAAAAATAAATTGGAAAAAATGCAAGAAAATTCAAATGAATTACTAACTTTTGTTAGAAAACTGGTTATATACTTAAAGTCTTATAAACATTTAAACTGAAGTTTGAATTAAAATAAATTTTGAAATTTAATATAAAAACTTAAATTTATTGTATACTAACTAAATATTCTTATTTTTAATTGATTTTCTATTAGTTTTAATAAGAAAATTTTCTTTGTACAGTTTTTTTAAAGTAGGTATATTTTTTTTCTGAGTGTAGTAACTCTTAAAATGAGATAAACATATCCGGCGTTTACTAGAAAGTCTAGTACTTTTCACAATTCTTTTTTTGCAGTTTGTGACAAGTACAGTACCAGTCAAAAGTTTGGACTCACTCTTGATTTTTTAAAAATGAATAAATTTTTATATGATTCATTATAATATCTTATATATTATATTATTTCACTTTATATTTATTTTATATATAATATATAATATATAATATAATATATCTACAAATCTTAGAAAAAAACTTCAAAATTCTGATTTAATAACAAGTGAGTCTAAACTTATGACCGGTACTGTATATGACCAGTTTACTAACGATGTTAGTAATTTCTAATATTTTAAATCTCTCTGTACAATCATTTGCGTGAAACAGGAAAAAGTTGAAGTTACCATTTTCTTTTGAAAACATACGACGCAGTGTTACATTCCGAATGTTCCTTTTTTCGGGGACGAGTTTTCTTGAAAATTTCAATTGAGTTCGCAAAGACATTTCGCTGCGAAACAACGAAATTGTATAAATCATGACCCCTTCCCTCTCCAGCGGGGGAGGGGGTGACTTGCGGTAAAATGAAACGTGACAATGGCACTTTTGACAGTGCCTTCTTTTCGGACCGAACGAGGCCAAGGAAAATCTCCCTCGATCATCAACAATATCACGAGGATTCCTTCATCGAGGCGTCAACTGAATTATAAATAAACTCACGGAGAATTAGTCCGCTTTAATATTAGATATTCTGGCCAAGCCGAGGGCGCATTTTAATCGCGGTTTACACATTTTTCGATTCCAGTCCTCTTTCGCTCGATTCCGCCAAGTTGCGATTTTTTCTCGCCGGCTGTAAAAATAGTCGGCTTAAAATTGACTCGCCCGTGCAATAAACTTCAATCGTAAAAATGTTTTCGCGATTTTCATAGCCCCGCGAATTACGACCGCCCGCTCCCGTTGGTTTTATGCGACGATTAATTTAACCGAACAGACCTTCGATAAATCGGTTGCAGTTTTATATTAATATAATTATTTAAACGAAACGGCCATGTTCGACGAGACAAATTTAGATAACGTTCGTTACTGGAATACGTTAGTTCGGCACGAGCAGCAGTTTTAAGTCCACCGTGTATATTTATAAAACTACACTGAGAGAAATATATGAGTATATTTTACTAAGTGTTTTCGTAAAGTTGTGATATATTATCTTTCTTTTAAATAAATACTAATATTATTTCATATATTACGAATTTTTTATTATTAA